>AWOL01S0007634.1:18059-29956 GCA_000715115.1 Nicotiana otophora | reverse complement strand
ATCAATTATAATACAATTCCTTGTTCGTAAGGGTGACACTTAGTATAACTGGCACATACAATCCCTTAAGCTTAACTTTACTCGCATTGCTTGCTTTAGGGAAGAGTCTTCCTGAATGACCATTCTCTAAATTTCTTATGAATCTTCTTCTGTTGTCCACTCTATTACCATTGGAACGAAATCTGAAATTCTCATGATGCTGACAATTATCCAATCACTCAGTCCCGAATTCATGTTTAGTTTATATTGTTCACCAGCTCATACTGTTCTGGGGTCTAACTTTTCCTTCCGGTAGTCGCGTTGGAGTCACGAACTTATTTCTCGAAATGAGGACATGAATGTATGGCCTATACTCTTTTGTTGTCCTAAAGTCTGTCACCTCTCGTCTCTTCCTTCACTTGACTATAGATTCTGTAATACTATCATCTTTTGATCTACCATTGTCATCAATGTATCATATCTTACTCTTAATGCTTCATTAGCTCTCTCATTATTTCCTGCTAACATTTCTGTCTATCACTTTATTCTGAAAACTTCAACAAGATATTCTTTTGCTTTTAGCTCCCCTTTGCTCCATCCACTGGCTCTTCGGGTTGCCTAGCATTATCTCTCTACTAGGGACGGGATCTATACTAAGACAATATTTATCCCTTCCAGGCTTTTAGTGACCATCTTTGTGATACTCATATGTAGTTGTACTATTTTAGAGTACGCCATTTAGGTGTCTCCCAAGGAGACCTGTTAGCACATTTGCAATATCCTCCGGATATGTCAACTAACGCAAACAATCAATTCTCCATTTTGGGTTACTCTAACCCCATCCAGATTCTGATATCCCGTCCTTTTCTTAATCTACACCTGCTAGCCCTCAATAATGTATAACTGAGATGGGTGTGGCCAATTATGCATACCTCTGTTACTGTTGAGGGTAACTCGCAAGGCTTATATTTTGCTGCCGGAACTGCAATACTGATAATCTTCATTAACTTAGTGCTTCGTACCCTTCTTCACCTTGCTTCTTTTACTTGCTAAAACTTGTGTCTCCCTCCTTATTCCTTTTTACCGTAAGAGTGGATTGTCATTCTTGCCTTAAGGATCCTTATCAAGAAGCTTACACATCTTAGTATACACATGATTTGCTGAATACCTCATATTTATCCATCATAAGCATGATGCAAAAATCGAGTTCCTCTAACTCAAGTCTTCCACAGCTATATCTCTTACCAACCGTCTTTCTAGATGTAGGCATCATCATATTATGAATAAGATAGAGTTAGGAAACTGAGTTCTTACAATTGAGCTCTATGACACGATCTAGAGTAAGAAGAAAGAGTGACCATCCTAAATGCCCTGTAGCATCCTGCTTATAAGTGTAGTGAATGACACACCCATAAACAAGACTCTACTAGACACGGCTTGCAGACTCCCTAGGACATGACTGCTCTAATACAACTTTTGTCACTCCCCGAGCCTGGGGGGCTAGACAGGCACCCGATGCCTCACATATCCTTACGTACCAACTTGTGACTAAGGGACTCTGAACATATGATATCATACTTTGGCCATGGGCCACATTGCAAGTCAACTGCGAATGCTGACTAAATATCAATATAAAGCTGGGCCGACAAGGCCGTCATAATATTGCAGCTGACAAACCAACCAAATATACATACAAGGCCTGCAAGCCCAATGTACTGCACTAACTGACATAATATGTCTACAAGCCTCTACTGATGGATATACTGTGATCGGAACAGCTTCCCAACCTACTCATAACATATATACATATATACACAATACGTACATAAAGCTCTAGACTCGGCAACTCTGAAAGGCATAGAGCTTACCAATCAAGCTGAACTCGGGCAACACTTAATGAGGAGATCTACTTGCCTGTTTGTCTGAACCTACACGCGTGAAGTGCAGCACCCCCAAAAATGGGACGTCGTTGCGAAATTATGTACCGAGCATGCAAGGCAATATATTGAAAGCTGAAACTTAACTTATAATATAATAACTGGAAGTAACTGGGAGTCAAAGACAATCTGAAGATATGCTCACCTGCTGATACTGACTCAAATCTCTCAATAAAGTAAGTAAAATAGATGTCCGGTCCTATAAGGCTTGGTATATACATATATAACTGCTCTACCATAGTACGCTCGCTCATAGGCACTCGGCCATACTAGGCTCTGTACCTCGGCCAACTGGGCTCGCTCATAGGAGCTCGACCACAGCAGGCTCTGTATATAACTTACCATCTGATCAGAGGTTGCCCAATAGGGGTGTGCCCATTGATTATAGCTCGATGGTAATGCAAATACTGTAATACTGTATATATAGACTCTCTGCTCTATTTACTGGAAGGAGGAAATACTAAATTGAATATTGTACTTACAAGACTAGGAAAAATATACGTAAATTCCGGAACATGATTTTTTTTTGTACCTCGTTATCAAACTTGTGTAATTACGAGATCATGCAAAATGAAGGAAGAGTTCAGACTTAACATACTTGAGCCGATTCTCTTGACAATCCCTCTAATATACGTCAATTGCAACAAATCACGTATCGGCGAGATCGGAGTAGCGAAAAATCCATATGATATTCTTTCGAAAGATTGCACTATACACCTTTAGAATCACAAAATCCCGTTGCTATAATATTACGTAGTGTCGTATGCATTTTATAGCTTTCATCTGATAGCTTAGCTAACATAAGCACCTCACTTTTATCCAAATTTTACAACTCATTTTAATTCCAATTTCTTGCAGCGACCCCAACTATAATCTGGCAGCTTGAATTTATCGTAAACGTCGTTAGGACCAATGAATGTGATATTAGTTTCTTTGAGAAACTGAAGAAGAGAATCTGGGACTTGAACTTGTTTATCCATGGCTACACTTTTGTAATCCTACGGATGTGTCATGTGTATGACACTTAAATTGACACCTTTTTTTTAAAAGTATGAGTCACTTCATATATTTCAAAGGGCTGCCACGTTTATATGCACTAGTGTTTATCCAAAGATTTCAATTAATCCGCCACCAATTATTAATTAACTAGGTGATGTCCCATTACCAATAATTAACTAATTACTCACATAATTAAGAATTATTTCCACTTACTTAAACTACTACTCACTTTTCACGTACCTTATACACCTTACTATCATGGTCATGTGGTACCTTGTATGGCACTAGTCCATAAACACCGAGTATTTTAGCTCGGGCCGTATTTTATTCCAACATGTCAATCTTGGACGAAAATTTATTTTCTTTGACTAGCTTCCCCTTTCACCTTCACAAATTTACTCATCATCTGTTTGAAATATCATGAAGATTATAATCTCAAAATAATCCCATTCCCAAACTTACGATGATTAACTTACGATGAAACTTTAACATATGAAAATGCGGGATGTAACATATGGTTATTGAAAGTCACAAATTCTCCAATATCATCAAGCTGGGAGAAAAATAGAGGAAGGGATTAAGAGTGGGATGTTGACAAATTTTGAGGCACTGCAGGCCATGAATAAAGCATTGCAATCGGGAGGTATTTCGAAGAAGAAAGAAGTGGGAGCCGTAATGGTGGCCCAGGGTCCTAAGTCTCCTCTCACATACCAAACACCTTCACCTACATACCAAATGCCTCCGCCCACATACCAGCCTTCACACCCTAGATACCAATAACCTGCTACCACCGACCATGCCTTTAACACTCAACCCACATATTACCACTCACCACCACCCGCCCGCCAAAACTACCAAAAACTACGACCAAACTTCGACTGCAGACCACCTAGATAATTACACCCCAATCGCTGAGTCCATAGACCAATTAATAGTTGTCATAGCTCCTATGTAGGTGGCTCTGGCGTTCTTCAGACCAAATGGCATCATTGTATAACAATATACTCCCATGGTGTGATGAAGGCTGTCTTTTCAGCGTCCTCCTCATCCATCCGGATCTTATGGCACTCCACGAAGCAATCCACAAAGGATTGGAGTTCATGTTTGGAATATTTGTCGATAAATATGTGTATATTAGGCAACGAGAAATCATCTTTGGGACTTGCCCTGTTTAGATCTTGGTAGTCAACACATACTCTGACTTTTCCATCTTTCTTCACAACTGGCACAATGTTGGCCAACCAAGTCGGGCACTTGACCACTCTTAAGAACCTTGGCTTTGATATGCTTGGTGACCTCCTCTTTTATCTTCAAACTCATATCCGGCTTGAATATTTTGAGCTTTTGCTTTACCGGTAGACATGTAGGATTAGTGGGTAACTTGTGAGCTACTATGGATGTGCTCAAACCCGCCATATCGTCGTAGGACCATGCAAAGATATCTTCATATTCTTTTAGGAATCCAATGTACTCTTCTTTCTCTGACACTAATAGATGAATGCTTATGCGTGTTTCCTTGACCAAATCGGAATCCCCTAAGTTAACTACTTCAATTTCGTTCAAATTGGACTTTGGCTTGTTTTCAAAATTTTCCACTTCTCTGATGATTTCCTCAAGTATCATATCATCTTCTAGGTCTTCTGAATCACTATCCTTATGTTGCATTGTCTCATTACATATCACAGTCACAGGTTCATCAGCATAGGTAATAATAATGCTGTAAAAGTAGAAAATGTAGAGAATAATAGTAAATACGGAAAGTAGCAATGCATTAATTGAAATATTTAAAATTTTAACAAATGCGGCTCGATGACTCGAGAAATTATTTCAAAGCAAAATACTGAAAATGTCTCAAATGCTTAAAAATAATTGATGCTAATCTGCCAAGCTACCCTAGTATTCGACGGGACCGGGATGGTACAACAGTCCAATTTTTTAGAACAGCTCCTTTCCCCACTGTCTGAATGGTAAGGTCTTCCTCCTCGTCCTCCTCAACTATCGCATTGCAATCCATATCTTCTTCATCCAGAAATAGTTTCCTCATGCCAGTTAAGGCTTCATTTTCCTCAGATCCCCATATTATGTCAGCTTGATGAAATGTCTGGTGCAGAGGTTGTATTGGTTGTTCCAGCATATAATAGGAACCATGCCATGGCGACGACCAATCCTTGTACTCTTTCCAAGTATATTCATATCCGAGCCCAAACATTATTCTATGACGCTGCGGTTGTACATGTTTGGTGATCCCTTAGAGGTGTTTTCCGAGACCCTTGCCAGGTTCATATCCTGTCCATATTAATATGCTTTCTATCTTGTTACTCCACCATCGATCCTTTTCAATTGCGTTGACTTGCTCAATGCGATGGTACGTTTCTCCACCCAGCTTCTTCCTATTCTCGGTGACTGGAATGGTCTGATTGGTGTAGATTGGGTTGCTTCCATCCCCATGGATAATCACTTCTTGATGATTCCATTCAAACTTCACATCCTGATGTAGAGTAGAAGCCACTACCCCAGCATCGTGTTTCTAGGGTTGTCCCAACAATAGATTATAGGTAGCAGATATATCTAGCACTTGGAACTCAACATCAAACCAGGTCGGGCCCATTTGCAGGTTGAGGTTGATTTCTCCGATTGTGGCTCTTTGGGATCCATCAAATGCCTTTACATTCATACTTCCCATCCGTATCTCATGCAGGATTTACCAACCTCTATATAGGAGTCAGTGGGCATATATTGAGACTTGAACCCCTATCTATCAGGACCCAAGCGATGAACTTATCCTCAAATTACACTATGATGTGTAGTTTTCTGTTATGACTTAGTCCTCGTGAAAGGTGATTTTGTGGCTTTGCAGTACCTGCCCGACCATGTTGGCCATATCCCCACTAGTGATGTTGGTTGGTACATAAGCTTCGTTTAGCACTTTCATCAGGACATTATTGTGTGTCTCGGAGTTTTGCAGCAGTGACAAGATGGATATCTGAGCGGGAGTTTTGTTCAGATGATCGACAACAGAGTATTCCCTTGCTTGTATCTTTCTCCCTAGGTCATTAGGGCCAGTCTCAACAACAGGCGGCTTAGATGAAACTTCTTTTCTTGTTCCTCCCAGGTGCTCAGGTGTATAGAGTCTACCAGTTCTAGTCATGCCTTGTGCCGCACCTGTTTCCTCCATTTTTGCTTTTCCATTTCTCCTTGCTTCCGCAACATAATCCTATGGAATAACATCAGACTTGTAAGATGGCATGGGGGCTACCATCACAGTGAAGGGTGTAGTTACCTCGACTTCAAACGGTGCTTGGGTTTGTACCACAATGGGTGTGAGGGTGATCAGAGACGTTTTAGGATCATCCCGCTCCCGAAGGAGTCCGATTGACCCCTCCGGATCCCAGTCCTCGTTGATCTCTATCACATTTACTCCCTCACCTCTGTGATCCGGGAGAGGATTATTACGAACATTTGGTGCAACTTCCTTTGCCTGTATGACTTTGTTGTCGATCAGTGTCAGAATCTTGTCTTTCAGTGTGTGACACTCATCAATTGTATGACCCTTCATGCCTGAATGATAGGCACATGTCTTGTTCGGGTTGATCCACTAAGAGGAGTTATCCATAGTAACGGTAGGGATGGGAGTGACATAATCAGCAACTTTCAATCTCTAATATTCCCACGACATGATAGACAAAGAGATAGAAGTATACATGGATGACGTTATCATCAAATCCAAAAGGAGTACAAATCACATAAAGGATATGAGAAAATTCTTCGATCAGCTTTGAAGGTATAATCTGAAATTGAATCTTGCAAAGTGTGGTTTTGGAGTCTCGACCGAAAAATTGTTAGGATTCATCGTCAGCCGCAGAGGGATTGAGTTAGACCCATCAAAAGTCAAAGCAATCCAAGACTAGCCACCTCCGAAGAATAAGAAAGATATGATGAGCTTTTTAGGGCATCTTAATTACATCAGTCGCTTCATAGCACAATCAATAGTGATATGTGAGCCGATCTTCAAAATGCTGAGGAAAGATGCTGCAACAAGTTGTACTGAAGAATGCTAGAAAGCCTTCGACAAAATCAAGGAGTATTTATCCAAACCGCCCGTTCTGGTCCCACCAGAGCCAGGAAGACCACTGCTGATTTATTTGTCTGTATTGGATGGAGCTTTCGGTTGTGTTTTGGGACAACATGATGAAACTGGAAGAAAGGAGCAGACAATATACTATCTGATCAAGAAATTCACACCCTACGAAGCCCGGTACTCTTTGCTGGAATGCACCTGCTGTGCTTTGACATGGATAGCTCAGAAGTTGAGGCATTATTTCAATGCATAAACTACACATCTCATACCGAGTATGGATCCATTGAAATATATCTTTCAGAAGCCCATGCCTACGGGTAAGTTAGCAAAGTGGAAAATATTGCTGAGCGAGTTTGACATCGTCTATGTAACTCAGAAGGCAGTCAAAGGACAAGCATTGGCAGATCATCTGGTAGAAAATCCCGTAGACGAAGAATACAAACCATTGAAAACGTATTTTCCCGACGAGAAGGTTTCGTTCGTGGGAGAAGATATCACTGAAGCATATGATGGTTGGAGAGTGTTCTTCAACGGAGAAGCAAACTTCAAAGGAGTAGGTATTAGAGCTGGTTTGGTATTAGAAACCGGCCAACACTATTAGGTATCTGCAAAACTCAGGTTTCCATGCACCAACAATATGGCAGAATATGAGGCTTGCATCTTGGGAATCAGGTTGGCCATTGACATGAATGTTCAGGAGCTATTGGTAATTAGAGATTCCGATCTGTTAGTGCATCAGGATTTAGGAGCATGGGCTACAAAGAATACCAAAATATTGCCATAGTTGCACTGTGTACAAGAGCTGATCAAATGGTTCACAAAGATAGAATTCAAACATGTTACGAGAATTCAAAATGAGTTCGCAGATGCATTGGCCACTCTATATTCCATGATATAACACCCAAACAAGAACTTCATCGATCATGTCGCAATAAGAATTCATAAACAGCCAGCTTGTTGTGCTCATGTTGAAGAAGAGAGCAATGGAAATCTGTGGTTCCATGACATCAAGGAATATTTGGCAAAAGAAGAATATTCTGAGCAATCTACCCATACTCAGAAGAGCACGCTTCAAAGATTATCCAACCATTTCTTTCAAAGTGGAGGAATTTTGTATAGAAGAACTCCTGACTTGGTGTTATTGCGGTGTGTTGATGCCAAGGAAGCATTTATATTTCTCGAGGAAATACATGCCGGAACTTGCGGACCGCACATGAATGGCTTCGTCTTAGCCAAGAAAATACTAAGAGCAAGGTATTTATGGATGACTATGGAAACTGACTGCATCAAGTATGTTCAGAAATGTCACTAATGCCAGATACATGCTGATATGATACGAGTGCCACCCAATGAACTCAATGAAACGAGTGCACCCTGGCCTTTCTTCGCTTTCGTCATGGATGTCATCGGTCCAATCGAACCCGCTGCTTCAAATAGGCATAGGTTCATTCTAGTGGCCATAGACTATTTTACAAAATGGGTTGAAGCCACATCTTACAATGGGATCACATTGTTTGTCGGTTCGGAGTGCCAGATTCAATCATCACCGACAATGTCGCTAATCTCAATAGTGATCTAATGAAGGCCATGTGTGGAAATTTAAAGATCAAGCATAAGAATTCCACAACATACAGGCCGCAAATAAATGGATCTGTAGAATCCGCCAACAAAAACATCAAGAAGATACTGAGGAAAATGATAGATAATTACAAACAATGGCACGAGAAGTTGACATTTGCTCTGCTCGGGTATCGTACCACGATTTGCACATCAACTGGGGCAACTCCCTACCTATTGGTTTATAGTACTGAAGCGGTTATTCCTGCTGAGGTAGAAAATCCCTTCTTTAAGAATTATACAAGAGGCTGAATGAATGCGGTGTGTCATGGTCAACTCTATCAGAAAAGGATGGAAAGAGCCTTCAACAAAAGGGTCAGACCGAGGCAATTTACACTAGGGCAATTGGTGCTAAAACGAATCTTCCCACATCAAGATAAAGTCAAGGGGAAGTTTTCACCCAATTGGCAGGGTCCCTATATGGTTCATCGGGTACTGACAGGAGGAGCACTTATTCTTGCAGAAATGGACGGAGAGATTTGGCCAAAACCGATCAACTCAGACGCAATCAAAAGATACTATGTTTAGGATTGTTCACACTTCTTCACTTGATGTAAATGAACTACACTTGACCTGATTCTTGTTTAAGAAGGGATATGTAGGCAGCCCTCTAGGTTCGGTTGCATCTTAATATAATCTTCATTTTCCCATGGTCAGAAACTAGGGAAAAGATCGCAAGTTGAGTCGACTTCATCGTGTATGTAACAGCTAAAAAGTATTGTTATAAGTATGCATTTAAACTGGGGCAGAAGTTTTAGGAGGACCCTCAAAATTCTAAAAAAAGGAGGTTGTAATGTCTCTAAATGTGTCACAGTTACCGGCTCATCTAAACTATTTGATCTTACATACTTTTGCAAATAATTTGTCAAATGCAGACATATTTGTCAAAAACTTTGTTTCTATAACAGCCGGATGCTACCCAAGATAACTCAAACAGGACTGTAAGACAAGTGTGAAGGCAAAGCAAGGAGTCAAGAGCACGAACCAACCTTTCCCCAACAAAACTCATAATATTTCCTTGAATGCAGGCAAAACGAACTCAACAGGAATATTCACAAATATATACACACAGCAAAATCACTATCTTCATAATGACAAGGTTTCCAAATGCAACACATCAAGCTAAAAATACTGCACCCTCTCACAACTATCCTTTGCTTTTCTCGCATAGGGCTAAGCATTGCATTTCCTTGCATGAGACAAAGCATTGTCTCCTCTTCTTGCATGAGGCTAAGCATTGCCTCCATAATTGCATAAGCCTAAGCACTGCCTGCATGAGACTAAGCATTGTCTCCTTTCCTTGCATGAGGCTAAGCATTGCCTCCGAAATTGCATAAGGCTAAGCACTGCCTTACTTTGCATGAGACTAGACATTGTCTCCCTTTCTTGAATGAGTCTAGGCATTGCCTCTGTAATTGCATAAGGCTAAGGACTACCTTTCCTGTGCATGAGACTAAGCCTTGTATCCCTTCGTTTGCATGAGACTAAGCATTGTCTCCACTTTTTGCGTGAGGTTAAGTATTGCCTCTGTAATTGCATAAGGCTAAGCATTGTCTTTCCTTGCATGAGACTAAGCACTGTTTCCCTTCTTTGCATAAGTCTAAGTACTATCTCTTTTCCTAGCATCAAGCTAAGCACTGCCTTTCCTTGCATAAGGCTAAGCCTTGCCTTTCCCCACACGAGACAAAACGTTGTCTCTGTTTCCTGCATATGGATAAGTATTGCCTTTCTTTGCATAGGACTAAATATTGTCTCCACTACACTGCATAAGGCTAAGCACTACCTTTCCTTACATGAGACTAAGCGATGTCTCCATCCTCGGCATAAGGCTAAGCACTGCTTTTTATTGCATGAGACTATGCATTAGCTCCCTTCTTAACATCGGGCTAAGAACTGCCCTCATCTTATATAAGACTAAGCCTTGTCTTAACTCTTCCTCGCATATAACCAAGCATCACTCTTTTCTTTTATCCAATGATCGATACTTCCATATCCTTGCATTTCATTGGCTGAAACAACGCCATTTTGTCCGAAGGCGTCATAGTCTGAAGGCATCATCCTCATAGATGGAAGACATCACTCCATGCCCTGAGGATCTCTCAAAACTGTGCATCATTATTCAAAGGCGTCATAGTCCAGAGGCACCATCCTCATAGCCCGAGGACACCATTTCATAGCCTATGAATCCCTTATCATATGCTTCATGGCCCAATACATCATGGTCGAAGGATATCATCCTCATCGTCCAAAGACAACCTTCATGGTCCAAAGGGAATTTGCATCACGTTAATATTTTTGCAATATCCCATATATTTATTCGCATGCACCGTGTTTTAAGTTTTGCAGGTAACCCAGGAGGTAACCGTTCCTAAACAAAGAGCAATCTTCGCTCCGATTTCCGTTCGTAATGTTCACATCCTTCAATTGCTTCAAACATAATCGATTACTAGTAATTGCTTACCTTTTACTCTATGACCATTCAGATATCTGCCTCATGACACATCCGCGACATTTCAAATTCACATCCGTGGCGCTGCATAAATTCATCCGATACTATTCTATCCAAAAGGACCCTTTCCGAAACATACAACTATTCCTATAACAACTACATCGGTTTCGTTCACCGTTGGATCCAGAACTATGCATGGCATGATTCCCGTAATATTAGGGATATGTAGGCAGCTCAGGAACTAGGGTTCGACCTCCATTTTTCAAATCACATCATTCCCCGCTCAATTCGGCCAAAGTCGGTCATCATTTTCCCGATAACTCTTTCATCATTCCTGGGTAAATAGGGGAGGCTGTTGTTACCCAATTTTTCCCTCATAGTTTTCAAATAGGTATATATACTTTCAAAATATCATTTTGCGTCATTACTTATGACCCACCCTTCCTCGGTTTTGCTAATGATGCTCCCAAAAATATTTTTTTGATTTGATTTGCAAACAGAAATATCAGAAATACCATTGTACTCTCCTCAACATCTTTCACATTGTATAAATTCTCATTAGTATTCCCAGTCATTTATAACGACAATATTTCCTTGGCTTATTAGGCCATTCACAAGATTCTTTATTCCTGGCACGATGGCCGTGTTTCATATTCCACACTTTCACCTCTTTCAATTTCAAAGATCACCATCAAGTATCAACATATAGGATATTTCAGAAATCATATACTTCAAATCCATTTGAAATGGAAACTTCAAACACAAATGGTTTCTTCCCAAAGAATGAGGCATACCATCCAACAATAGAAACACACATGAAAATCATAAACAATCAATA
>AWOL01S0007634.1:0-11195 GCA_000715115.1 Nicotiana otophora | reverse complement strand
AAACTGGTTGGCTAAGGCTTGTATATCCAACGCCAATGGTCCCTCTACTGCTGGTAGATATGCTAAGCTCCCCGAACTCTCCGCCCGGCGACTCAAGGCATCGGCCACTACATTGGCCTTTCCAGGATAGTACAAAATTGTGATATCATAATTTTACGCAGCTCCAACCACCTCCGCTGACATAAGTTAACAATCTTATATTTGAACAGAAGCTGCAAGCACCGGTGATCGATGTAGATCTCACAAGGGACACCGTACAAATATTGCCGCCAAATCCTCAAGGCATGAACAATAGCTGCTAACTCAAGTTCGTGGATAGGATAGTTCTTTTCATGCACCTTCAGCTGTTTGGACGCGTAGGAAATCACCATACCGTTCTGCATCAACACCGTGCCGAGAACAATCCGTGACGTATCACAATATATAGTATAAGATCCTAAAACTGTAGGCAATACTAATACTGGGGCTGTAGTTAAAATTGTCTTGAGCTTCTGAAAGCTCTCCTCACACTCCTCTGTCCACCTGAACGAAGCACCCTTCTAGGTTAGCCTGGTCATAGGTGATGCAATAGACGAGAACCCTCTATAAATCGACGGTAATACAACGCCAAACCAAGAAAACTCCGGATCTCCAAAGCTGAGGACAGTTTGGGCTAACTCTACACTGCTTCAATCTTCTTCGGATCCACCTGGATCCCATAACTCGATACTACATTACCCAAGAATGCCACTGAGTCTAGCCAAAACTCACACTTTCAAAATGTTGCATATAACTTCATTTCTCTCAAGGTTTGAAGCGCAGTCCTCAAGTGCTGCTCATGATCCTCCCGAGTCCGGGAGTACACCAGAATGTCGTCAATAAACACAATGATGAATGAGTCAAGATAGGGTCGGAACACACTGTGCATCAAGTGCATAAATGTTGCTGGGGCGTTGATCAGCCAAAATGATATCACAAGAAACTCGTAGTGACCATACTGAGTCCTAAAAGTAATCTTTTGGATATCTGGCTCCCAAATCTTTAACTGATGTTAACTTGAGCGTAAGTCAATCTTGGAAAACACTCTAGTACCCTGTAACTGATCAAATAGATAATCAATACGAGGCAATGGATACTTGTTCTTTACTGTGACTTTGTTCAATTGGCGATAATCAATACACATCCATAAAAAAACCATCCTTCTTCTTCACAAATAAGACCGGAGCACCCCAAGGTGACACAGTGGGCCGAATAAAGCCCTTATCAAGCACCTCCTGTAACTTCTCCTCCAACTCCTTCAACTCAGGAGGAGCCATATGATATGGAGGAATAGAGATGGCTGAGTGCCTGGCAACAAATCAATGCCAAAGTCAATATCTCTGTCAGGCGGTATGCCCGGAAGATCAGCTGGAAAAACATCCGAAAATTCCCTTACTATTGGAACTGACTCAACCGTAGGGGTATCAATACTGACATCTCTCACATAAGCTAGATACGCACCACACCCCTTCTCAACCATTTGTTGAGCTTTAAGAAATGAAATAACTCTGGTAGGAGTATACTCTAGTGTACCTCTCCACTCTAATCGTGACAACTAGTCCATACCCAAAATAACATCAAAGTCTACCAAACACTATCGATACACACGGTCCACAATAAGAGAATCTCCCACTAGTAAGAACTTTCCATCTCCAACTTCCGGGCCATGCTAAGACTGATACTGGGGTGGAGTACCTCGATAAACCGATGAACCCTTTCTTGAACTGTAGCAACCAAGGCTAGTGCATGTCGGGCCAAATCATTGAAGCAAACTGCATACTCTGACACAGTCATAGCACCCTGGCGCAACTGCTCAAACTCAGTGTGTCATGCATCTCTGAGACTCTAGGGAACATACTCCCTCAAGAACATGTCCGAGAACTGAGTTCATTTAAGTGAAGATGCCTCAGCCGGACCACCCAACTCACAAGCACGCTACCACTGATAGGTTGCTCCTCTGAGCTGGAATGTAGTAAAGGACACCCCTCTCCACTCTGCTATGCCCATAGTACGAAGAATACAATGAAAATCCTCCAGAAAACCCTGGGCATCCTCTAACGCCAATCCACTGAAGGTGGGAGGGTGGTACTTCTTGTATCTCTCAAGTCTGAGTTGCTCTGCCTCAAAAATTGCTACCTTAATCACGGGCTGAGCTGCAGCTACCAGCTGCATCGATAAAATCTCTAGAACCTAGATGACCTGAACCCGCTGCTCTGGAGTACTGACGATGGGAGTCTGTGCTTCTCCCCCGGCCTGAGATATGGCAAGAGCAAGTGGAAACAATCCAGCCTGTACAATAACCAACACTCTAGTAATACACAATATTCCCAAAATCCGAAACATCATAAGTCACAAGATACAGAATGAAACTAATATCTCTATACAACAAAGTCTAATAAAAGAAGTACGGAAGGTAAATGACTTAATAGAGAAAAGAGGGAGACTTCGAGGTATGCGGACGCTGCAGATGTACCTTGAAGTCTCCGTACAACAGTAAGAACTCTCAGCTAGTAGCGGGGCTGATAAGAAGAACCTGGATCTGTACACAAAACATGTGCAGAAGAGTAGCATGAGTACACCACAATGGTACCCAGTAAGTGTCAAGCCTATCCTCGGTATAGTAGTGACGAGGTCAGGTCTGGGACCTACTAGGATATAATAATAAGATAGATGATATAATAAATGAAGTACAATAGAGAGGTTAACAGAAACTATTCACAAAGCAATACCAACACAACAGAATGTGATAACAACAGGGGAACTTCCGAGATACCGTCTTGAGGTCCCAAAAGTAAATACTCAATAGGGGATCTCTCGAGATACCGTCTCGTAGTCCCAAAAGTAAATACTCAATAGGGGATCTCTCGAGATACCGTCTCGTAGTCCCAAAAGTAAATATGTAGGGAAAACTATCTAGGTACCACATCGTAGTCTCAAAAGTAAATGTGCAGGGAGAACTCCCGAGGTACCGCCTCGTAGTCTTAAAAGTAAATGTGTAGGGAGAATCCCGAGGTACCGCCTCGTAGTCTCAAAAGTAAACACATAGCTCAAACCGATAAATACAATAGTTATAGAAAGAATCATGTAGTTAAGACTGATAAAATCAAGGAGAAACAACAAATCAACAAGGCATGCTGCACATAGTTCAAATAAGCAGTTAAAGCACGTAGACGTGCGATATTAGACTAAGCAGGATAATTACACATGCTGGTATAACTTAATTAATATGAGAACAGGTTACTACTCAGTAAAACAAATCGGGTTTTACAACAAATAGCCCGTGTACGCACTCGTCACCTCACGTACACGGCACTCACATATCACAACAGTACCAAATCCTAAGGGGATTTCCCCCCACACAAGGTTAAGCAAGACACTTACGGGGATGTTGTTGTTGTGGTCGTGGGTTGGAGTTCCACGGTGGGCGATATTCTTTTTATACTGGGATGTTGTTGTTGTAAGGTTAGGCAAGACACTTTCCCTGAATCAAGCTCAATCAATCTATAAGAATGCCTTTTCATCGATTATCCTACTACGAATGGCCCAAATCTAGCCAAACAAAATTGCATATCATGAATACAACTATAATAGACTCATCTAATTAACAAAATCAATACTTAAACAAAAATTTCGTAAATTGCCCTAAAGTGTCGACCCGGGCCCACATCTCAGAATCGGGTAAAGGTCACAAAATATGAACACTCATTCACTCACGAGTTCACTCGTACCAAAATTTTCCAAATCCGATATAAAAATTCGAATCAAAACGCAAAACTTAGTTGAAGAACTTCCAACCTTTTTCCCCAGATTTCTCAGCCAAAATCCATAATAAATGATGAAAACAACTATAGATTAGTGGAATATAACCATAAACGAGTTAAGAATCATTACCCCAAAGTTCTCTCTAAAAACTCTTAAATTATCGACTCAATTCCAGCTCTCAAAGTCCTAAAATCGAAAATGGGATAAAACTCTCAAACGTGGCCCTTTTCTGCCCAACGATTTCGCATCTCGAGCTTCCAGACGCACCTGCGACGCTGCACCAGCGGAAATTCCATCGCAGGTGCGGAATTGACTTATGTCCCCCGGATCCACATCTGCGAGAGGAGGGCCGCACCTGTGGATGCGCTCATGCAACCAAGGGGTCGCACCTGCGATTTTAGCGCTTTTGCGCCCCTTCCCACCGCAGAAGAGAGGCCGCTTCTGCGTAAATCTTTCCGCACCTGCGAATCCAGCATGGGCTACCCAAATCCACTTCTGCAATCCTCCATTCGCACATGCATGTCCGCACATGCGGCCAACCCCATCGCAGGTGCGATGACACCAGAAGTTGAAAAACTTCAGTAGCTACACAAGTGCAAATTTCGATCCGTTAAGCATCCAAAACTCACCTGAGGCCCCCGGGGCCTCGACCAAACATACCAACGAGTCCTAAAACACCATACTAACTTATTAGAGCCCTCCAGTCACATCAAACAATGCTAAAAACACGAATCACCCTCCAATTCAAACTTAATGAACTTTGAAATGTCAAACTTCTATAACTAATCCAGAAACCTATCAAATCACTTTCGATTGACCTCACATTTTTCACACAAGTCATATTCGACATTATGGACCTAATCCAACTTCCAAAATTAGAATTCGACCCCGATATCAAAAAAGTTCACTTCCGGTCAAACTTCCCAAAAATTCAGCATTCGCCATTTCAAGCCTAATTTAGCTACAGGCCTCCAAAACACAATCCGGACACGCCCCCAAGTCCAAAATCACCCAACAAAGCTAACAAAACCTATGAAACTCCATTCTGAGGTCGTTTTTATACAGTTCCAACTACCGTAAAATCATAGAACTTAAACATCCATTTTAGGGACTAAGTGACCCAATTCACTCTAAAACCACAAACAAACCTCCCGGGAAGTCATATAAGCAGAAAAAGATATGCGGGAATCAGTAAATAGGGAATCAGGGCTATTACTCTTAAAACGGCCGGCCGTGTCGTTACAAAAGGCCACACTTTTCAACTTTAGCCAACACTTTTTAGGGGTGGCCTAAACTAGCATAACCGTTTTTCTAATNGAATCATTACCCCAAAGTTCTCTCCAAAAATCCTTAAATTATCGCCTCAATTCCAGTGCTCAAAGTCCTAAAATTGAAAATTGGATAAAACTCTCGAACTTGGCCCTTTTCTGCCCAACGATTTCGCATCTGCGGGCTTCCAGTCGCACCTGCGACGCCGCACCTACGGAAATTCCATCGCAGGTGCGGACTTGACTTAAGTCCCCTGGATTCACATCTACAAGAGGAGCGACGCACCTGGGGATGCGCTCATGCAACTAAGGGGTCGCACCTACGACCTCAGCGCTCATGCGCACCTTCCCACCGCAGAAGGGAGGCTGCTTCTAAGTAAATCTTTCCGCAGGTGCGAACCCAGCATGGGCTACCCAAATCCACTTTTGTGATCCTCCATTCTCACATGCATGTCTGCACATGCGGCCAACCCCATCGCAGGTGCGATGACACTAGAACTTGAAAAACTTCAGCAGCTATACAAGTCTAAATTTCGATCCGTTAAGCATCCGAAACTCACCTGAGGCCCCCGGGACCTCAACCAAACATACCAATAAGTCCTAAAACACCATACAAACTTATTCGAGCCCTCAACTCACATCAAACAATGCTAAAAACATGAATCACCCTCCAATTCAAACTTAATGAACTTTGAAACGTCAAACTTCTATAACTAATGTCGAAACCTATCAAATCATGTCCGATTGACCTCACAATTTGCACACAAGTCACATTCGACATTACGGACCTACTCCAACTTCTAGAATCGGAATTCGACCCCAATAGCAAAAATTCCACTTCCGGTCAAACTTCCTAAAAATTCAACTTTCGCCATTTCATGCCTAATTTAGCTATAGGCCTCTAAAACACAATTCAGACACGCCCCTAAGTCCAAAATTCACTCTGAAACCACAAACAAAACCTCTCGAGAAGTCACATAAGCAGAAAAAGATACGCGAGAATCAGTAAATAGGGAATCAGGACTATTACTCTCAAAACGGTCGGCCGGGTCATTACAAAAGGCCACACTTTTCAACTTTAGGCAACACTTTTTAGGGGTGGCCTAAACTAGCGTAACCGTTTTTCTAAGGCCATACTTTTAAGTGTTGCTTTAGAAGCCACACTTCAAAAGTGTAGCCTATATGATACAAAGGTCATGCTTCGTACATACCCTTCTAGCAACACTTTGCATGTCCTACAACAACACTTCTAAAGCGTGCCTTTGATACCTTATATGCCACACTTTTCTTACGTAGCCTTATACAACAAACTTTATAAAGTGTTGTCTTTGTTATAAAATTAAAAATTTAGATATATCTAATAATCACATTTATTACCACACATACTATTATCATATATTTTAAGATCATTGCTAGAGTATGAAAATCTCAAGAACTACATTAACTAACAAATAACAAAAAACGAATTCAAACGAGTACACTTGCTATGAACTTCCAAAGTATATAGATATATCATGTACTTCATTAACTATAAAGCAAATTGCTCAAACGTGCGTCCTAGCAATGAACTTAATAAATTTTAATGTATGTATCATGAAAATGTTTTAAACACATTAAACAATTGAAACTAGCATCTACTAAATAATCTATTTACTCCCCTTAACTAAAGGTTTCTTTTCTGATGCATGGCGGGTTTAACACCCTTCACATCATCTTCTGATTTTGTAACTCATTTTGTAAGCTTGACCTCCCCATTAATCTATGGGGCATATGAGTTTTTCTTGTTCAGACCAGCAGAAACTTCTGAAGGTTTCTGCATCTTAAGTTCCCCATTTGTATTTTCTTTGTTCTCTTTAATAGCTTTGCCTTCCGAGACAACAATTTTAGACAAACAAAGATGCACTGTTTATTATAGCCTGCTAATAATGTGAAAATATTGTATCTCTATGTCATCTCCAAATAGATAATATCATATGAGTACTATAAGGTTGGAGGGGTTCAAATAAATGAAAGCATTAAATAAATTAAATACATGGTTACGCAATCCAAAAAATCTCATAGTTTATGTGCATAAAAATTAAATTTAGAAAAGCCAAGCTGAGAGTATCAATTAAGTAATGTAGTTAGATCAAACTGCCATGTAGAGTGTTGCCAAAAGAATTTGTGGGCTCAGTTTCCAAGCGTAGCCTTTGATAAAGTAGGGAAGTCCTACTCTTCATACAGTTCTAAATGAAGTAAGAAATTTCCTGATTGGCTAATTAATCGGCCTATCCTTGATACATGCCGATATCTCCACCGTGATCTACACTCGATCACACATATTTCACCTTTATGTTATTCGACTCAGCAAGTTTCCCTCTTTCTCGCCTGATCTCGACTTTGTTCGGTCCCGAGGTCTCGAGCTTTGCGATATAATTTCACACCTCGGTTCGATATGACATGAGGTCGGGCCTTAATCTATCATATGATAGACTCAGTTAGTCATGTAAGGGGAGAGCCAGGTTTTGGCCGTATACAGATAGTCACCTCATTTCTCAGAGAGAAAATGATGAGAAACGACAAGAATTTACGAATCCCGTCTCGATGGGCCATGACGTAAGCGACGGACCCGACTATAACGTAAGCAAAAAAATGGATATCAAAATGTCCCCTCGATCTAGTTATCAAGGCATTAAATGCCTGCCAGTCGTAGGTCGGCCACTACCATTTCTGAACCGTCACCATCAAGTTATAAGTATCTAGTTTTTCTTCATTCAAACTTTACGCTCAAAGCTCCTCATATTCTTGTTTTTCCTTAAAACATCCCTTTGCTTTGCAACTCTTTCACCCAAATTTCTTAAACTTTCATCAAACTGCATACCATCTTAATTCCCTTTCCTCGTGTTCTTTAATGGAGAAAACTTCTAAGACCGTACTGCAAATGGAGGCTACTTATTCATCGTGATCCGCCGGTGGCGGGGGTGCGGCAGAGCCTCACCCTGAGGAATTTGTTTCGGCAAGGTGCCCCACTGTTATAGATTGTAATATTGAAAAGAACTCCTCGCTACGGGGTCGATGTGAGCTGGTCTCGAGATACATATGCTCAATGACCAGGGATCTCCTAACCAAGCTTAAAGAGGACTGCAACGGGGTCAATAAGCATGTGGTGGTTCCTTCGCCCGAGGAATCGATCACTGCCCATGTGGAGGGTTTTCTAAGTGTTTACACTTATCCCTTCAGCTTGAGTCATTTAGATCCTATCATCATTGCCTTTTGCAAGAGGTATGATGTGACTCTTAGCATCTTTCTGGAGAATAGTGATTCTCCTCTGACTTTTTGTAAGCAAAATTGAGGGATGTCCCTTTACCCTCGACCACCTTATGTGCCTCTATAGTCCGCGACTCTATCGAGGGGGGCTAATCAAACTTGCTCGCCGGGCTAGTAAGGCTCAGTTCTCAAGCATAGATGAAGCTCGTGACCGAGGTTGGATGAGCTGATTTGTTCGAGTAAAGACTTCGGACCTGATCCCTGCTGAGGACATGCCATTTCCCAAGAAGTGGAACATGAAACATAAGTGGTGTTTCGCTTTGAAGGTTCAATATCGTTATTTTCCTTATTATATCTTTCTTCATTGATGTTTTTGGTGTTGCAGATGTGTCCCAGATGCTGGACGCAGCACCTGAACATAAGGAATGGGTCGAGGGCCTTATGTACATAGGCCTTATTCCGAGCGGACTTGGATGGAATTATTGAAAGGTCGATAGAAGGTCCGCAATCATGGTAAGAGCTTTTCCCAGATACATCTGATATCATTTATTTTTTTCATTGGTCCCCGATTTGTTATGTTTTTATATCGCAGGTTTACCAAAGGACGTCGAGATAGGCCTCCATCACCTGATGATTATATACATGCCAGTCAACCTGCTCCAAAACTGGTCAAAGAATAGGGGAAAAGAAAAGCCCCGATTCCCTCCAACTCCAAAAAGAAGAGACCGAGGAAGCGGCTGGGGTATAAGCCCAAAGAAACTGGGGCTCGAGAACTCTCATCAGACTCACTCAATGAGTTGTGGGATGAGTCTGAGGAAGAAGAAGATTCTAAGCAAGTGTCCTGAGTAAGATGCGGCTCCGAGATTCCTCGAGCCATGGAGGTCGTAGATAGACAATGGCTGAAGTCCCCAAGCGGGTCAAGACTGATTTGGCCCGAGCCAGTGAGGTCGAAAACGAAAGTGTGATCGGTATGTCCCATTCATAAGACAACATACCCAAAGTGGTGCCTGGGGTGATTGACATTTCTAGGTCGCCCTCATTTACGGATTCTATGATTAACTAGGTTCAGGCGTTGAAGGGTAAACTTGTTGAAGGGCGCAAGGAGCAGCCAATCCTTTCAATAACGTTTTTGATGGCCTCGAATCTACAACTTCGGAAGGTGCTATCGGTTTGGGCGACATACCCGTGCCAAATAAGGTATCGTCATCGGGCGCTACTGGGTCTTCATCAAGCCCAAAACTGGTGGATCGATTCCCTGCCCCAAGTGTTAACCCCGACCACAGGCGATCAATAAAATTTTCTATCCCTGAGGATGCCCATGTTTTCTCTGCCCCTGTGGGGGCTTCTAGCTACCTCAAATGTTTGGTGACCGAGGAAGACCAGGCAATGATGAATGCGGTGGAGGCTCCTTGCCTATTTAACGAGGCCCAACATGCTTTAAATCGGGTAAGTTCGAGGTTCACTTCATTATGTATTTTCAACTTGAAGGTTTATATAATTCTAACATCTCTCTTCGGACTTGCAGGCTTCAGTGTTGCAGCATGAGGCTTTCTTCAGAATCTGGGAAGAGCATGAGGCTTAGTTCTAAGAACTCACCTAGACGGGGGATACTTACAACCTTCTGAGTGAGAAGCTCCAGGCCAATTTAGAAGAGGCTCAGAATGAGCATGTCAAGATGGCCGAGCAGTTATTTCGAGTGCTTCACGATGGTGAAGATGAATTAGAGATAGTAACTAACGATCCGATCCTGCAGGCCCGACAGAGTGTTGAACAAATCGGGCAGCTCAAGATACAGGTAGATGTGATACAAGTTGAGGCTGAAGAATTCAAGAAGGATATGGACATCTCAACCTCGAAAAAGGAAATTGTCCAAACACAACTAGAGTCGGCTGAGACCCAGCTCCAAGCTGCAAAAGAGAAGGCCTCGGTGCAGGTCAAGAAACTCGAGGAGCTTCAATATCAATTGGACTTGGCTATTTTTGATAATGCAAACTTGGCCAATGAACTCGAAGTGGATAGATCTGAGGTGGCCATGGACAACACTAAAGTCGATGCTAATATGGCCCAGTTCAAGGCCGATGTCGATGCTATCTATGCGAAGGCAAAGACTATGGTGGATCATGCAAGATGGAAGGCTCGAAGGCAAGCCCTCGAGGGAGTTCATGCTTAAGGCTTCGATGTCCTGGCCGAAATCAAGAATGTCTAACCAGAGGAAGACAGGGCCCGAAAGTGTCACGCCCCGAACCTGGGGAGGCGTGGATGGAACCCAGTGCCGTGCTGGCCCAAGCAAACCACTGTGTAACTCATTTGTTTTTCTTCTGTAACTATCATGTGCCAACATGGCCACAACTCATAATGTATAGCTATAAGTGGGCAACACTGTATCACTGAACCATGTTTCTTAAAACAGGATTACATATGGGCCGTCAAGGCCTCTGACATACTGTACAAAATGAACCTCTGTCTACAAAGCTTCTAAGTTTATTTGACATCAAATGGGACAGGGTACCGACCTACCCATAAGTCTTTAGCAAAACTCTAACACAATGACTCATAGACTCGGCTGCACTCCGAATGAGGTGGAGTCTTACCGATCCTTTGCTGAATGCCAATCTCGTCTACTATGAGGGCTCATCAAACTAATTATCTGTACATGTAGGCATGAATGCGGCGTCCCCAACAAAAGGACGTCAGTATGAATAATGTACTGAGTATGTAAGGCAGAACTGAAACTTAACAATAAGTCAAAATTAATTAAAGACATATAAGAATCAACCTGAATCTCTGAACTGCCACCATATATGCATACTTATTATACTCATATATATACAATGCTTTTCTTTAAGACTATTATCCATATCGTATGATGCATGACTGCCCAACTGATCAGTGGTAACTGCC
>AWOL01S0007632.1:29788-60798 GCA_000715115.1 Nicotiana otophora | reverse complement strand
TGGGGTGTATAAAATGAAGGTTATCGTCTGCAGTACTGTATGACAAGAATGTGCCACTGAAACATTAGGGCAAGTTCTATAGAGAGGTAGCTAGACTGGCCATATATTATGGGGTAGAGTGTTGGCTAGTAAATAATACCCATATCCAGAAGATGAAAGTAGCAGAGATGAGGTTGTTCAGATGGATGTATGGGCACACTAAGTTGGATAAGTTGGGCATGGCTTCCATTGATGAAGAGATGCGGGAAGCGAGGGTTGGATGGCTCGGGCACGTGCGGATGAGAAGCCAAGATGATCCGGTTAGGAGGTTTGAGCAGTTGCCTTTGACGGTTATGATAAGAGTAGAGGGAGGCCTGAGAATTATTGGGGTGAAGTAATCAGGCAGGACACGGCTCAAGTTCAAATTTTCGAGGACATGGCTCTTTATAGGAATGTTTTGAGGTGGGGCATTAGGGTTGAAGGTTAGGAAGGAGACGAGCATTTTTGTCCTTCGTTCCGAAGGGGGGATTAGTCTCTTAGGATATTGTCTTGGATTATTAGTGGTGTATGTTAACTCCGCACTATTGTTTCATTTTTCGATTGTACCGTGGCGTTATTACTGGTTATTATTATTACTTTTCCATCTATTTTCTTTTTCCTATGATTCTTATATTATTTTTCTGATTTTTCTTATTATCACAGACTCTATTGTCTATTTTCATCTCCTTGAGTTGAGGGTCTCCTAGAAATAGCCTCTCTACCCCTTTGGGGTAGGGGTAAGGTCTAAGTACATTCTAACCTCCCAGACCCCATCTGTGGAATTTTACTAGGTTGTTGTTGTTGACAAAATTCCCAAAAGTTCTCTTCAAATTCCATGGATTAGATGTTAAATCTCCTAAACAATCATGTTATGTAATAAAAAAGGATCAAAATCACTTACCTGATTGTTTGTATGAAAATGACTCTGGAAAATCCCCTTCCACCGAGTTTAGGGCTCAAAAATGTGATGAATGGAGCTAAGTCTCGAAATACATTACATATAATCAGCTGCAGATGTCGCATTTGCAACAAGAGGGTCA
Source organism: Nicotiana otophora (assembly GCA_000715115.1). Taxonomy (NCBI): domain Eukaryota; kingdom Viridiplantae; phylum Streptophyta; class Magnoliopsida; order Solanales; family Solanaceae; genus Nicotiana; species Nicotiana otophora. The sequence goes on along the minus strand of AWOL01S0007632.1, from coordinate 59,740 downwards.
CAAATGCGATACAGGCATCGCAAAAGAAAAGCCTACCCCAACCCCGAGCCTATCGCAAATGCGACAACTGGTCCGCAAATGCGAAATAGACATAAAGTCAAATTTAACAAACTCGGAATACCTATTTAACAAAATCGGAATGACACCAAATTTTGCAGACATGTTCCAAATTAAAAAATGGAGTCCTACAAAGTCACAATAGACATAAAGTCAAACCATGGAAACGTAGGAAAATTCTAAACCTTCAAATTGTCAACTTTCGCCAAAAGTACCAAATTAGCATAGAAACCTCCGAATCCAATTTCGGGCATATGCCTAAGTCCAAAATTACCATATGGCCCTATTGGAATACTAAAAGCTCCGTCCCAAGGTCAAATACAAAAAATTCAATCTTGGTCAACTCTTCCCACTTAAAGCTTCCTAGTTGAGAATCATTCTTCCAAATTAATCATGAACTGCCGAGGAACCAAAACAAACGATACACACAAGTCATAATACACCATACATTTCTATGCATGAACTCAAACCACGTAACTGAATATAAATTCTCATAACAACTTGTCGGGTCAATACATTCTCCCCTACTTAAACATGAGTTGATCCTCGAATGTGCAAAGAATCGTCCCAAAGCCATCAAGTCAGTGTATAAACTCACCATGCCCTTACCCATGGGTGATCTCACTTCATCCCAATCTATAAAACTCTGACAAAACAATCTAACTTATGATCATTACCTTAACATTAGCTCACAACCCTTAGAACCCAATCTCCAACTTCCCAAATTAATTATGAGACACGATTCTTGCATCTATACGATGTATAATTCAGTATTAAAATGTATCAAGCCGTAACCATATCCCAAGTGTATTCAAATAATATTCCACATAACCTAGATACACATAGCCATAGCTTCCGACCACAATAGTCATTCAAATAGCAAATACTGTACTGGTATCTAACATCCTACAAATAAAAACCTTGTTCCAAATCTTCGAACACAACCAATGATGAAAGAAACACGCAGAAACTCATAACCCCCCATCACTTCAACTAGTCATGGAGCTCTCTTGCATGACGAGAACCAAAGCCAAAATCTAGGCTGACTAAAGATACTATAGTTCCAAACATAGCTTAATCAAATCTGATGGCACTCCATTCATGCACAATAACTTCACCTCATCCAATACAAGCTGCTCTACCAATATGCCACACAAATCCTACCTAGAGCCGCATACCATGCAATAAGTGCACCAAACAAGCGACAAATTTGATGTACCCAATAATTGAAGAGAATCAAATGAGAGAACCGCCCTGCAAGCTCAACAGATACCACCATGAAGCGCAATACAATAAAGCCATCATACAAGGGAGAAAACAACACAAGAATTAAGCCCAAAGGGTCATATCCCAACATAACTCTAATATGATGCGTAACCCAATCGAAACACCTGTACACATAGGATACGTCAACCCGTGATGCTCACTATCAACAGCTATATACACATCAACAAACAACACGCGAAGCAAATGACCATAACCCTACAAAAATGGATAGCACAATATACCACATATAGAAAGACCACAACCAAGGCGCAATCAACCATTCAACACCCCGAGAATCATCTCGATTGAATTTCGCCACAAGGCCACCAACAGAATCGCATCAGGTAAAAGTAATCAATAGATCACAACCCATCATAGCATATGAGAGTAACACATGGAACATATCAGAACACAAATAAGATCCACTCCAACTGATAACACATCGCTCCATAATAACTGTGTTGGGTAGACAAGTCCGACATGATGTAGAATACACATTCTCATTAGGCCCACCAATGGCCTCCAAATCAATTCCGATCCTCCCAAAATAGGTACATAACAATAGAAATTCGCAAAATAATTGATCTATAACACATGCCTATGACAACACTCTTCGTTTTCAAATCCCTAGAATACCATAATCTCCCGATCCCAACTACATTATTCAAATTACTGACATATTCATCATACACAATTGTTCCACGAGAAATACTTCCATAATTCATTATTTCCACATAGATAAATATGAACATCAATATTTAATCAATCGGGCCATTAGCGTAATACATGTCAGGCATCTGCAAGTCAAAGAACAATGCGCCTTTTGGAGTGCGCACCCTTCTTAGTTGGTACCAAATAATTCTAGCATTCTTCTAAACATCTGAAACTGTCCATGCTATCTAGAACTCGTGACCCCATACAAGAGAAAAATCATAACACGCAATATGTTCCTTATGCCGCTGGCAGACATCCATCCCAAGCCTTCCTCGACACTATCAAGATTTGTTCGAAACCCGTCCATACATAACAAAGCAATCAGAACGGAAATTTTCCAACTTAACCAAGTCACGCAAGCCGTCAAACCCAATTGTGTTGACATAAAACAATGGTAAAGCATCACCACACCAAAGGAACCAATTACCTTTATTACTATGCTGGCCCTACACTACCAAGCTTACCAATTTCTTCGAATCCTCCCTAACTTACCTTCAAGTTAACACTTGTCCATGTCGGTACACTATGATCCTAAACCAAAGATCACCGTAAGAGATCCTAGCACGAACCACGTCGTCCAAAAGCCCATAAACCATTGTATTGTAAGGATCCGTAAAAGTTAAGATAAAATCCAGGGTTTCGTGGTGCCGAGGTGGGCGTATGTGTTAATAATAACCGGGGTACAAACTTTTTGGGTTGAATAGTACGCTGGGGAGTTGAACGAAAATGCTTTGCAGAAAAGGGCATTTCTGTGGCCCACTATGTGGCTGTAGAATCGCTCTGCGGGCCGTAAAATGGCCGCAGAGTGAGCCAGTCAATTGGGCAACTTTTTTATGTCATTTCACGGCCAATTATGCGTCCACAAAATGATTTTGCGGGCCGTACATCAATCGCAGAACCAACATGGAGAGTTTTCGGCGGGAAGTTCTGCGGCACATTATACGACTGCATAACGGGTCTGTGGGCCACAAAATGGCCGCATACCCAGGCAGTGCTGCCCAGTTTTGGAGAGCCATTTCACGGACCGTAGAACTGTGTCGGGGCTCCTATTTTTCTAATTTTTGAACCCGACCCCATTATGATAAAACACCCTTGGGGATTATTTTAAAGGGGAAACTCTATATTTCTAGAGTGAGGGAGTGTCATAGAGTGAGAAAAGGAGTTCCTAAGATTCATCCACCAATTCTTACACAAATCATGGAAGATTAATAAGGAAAGCACACTAGGTCTTCATCCTAGAGGTAAGATTATACACCCTAACCCTTAATTTCGAAATTTAACTAGAAACAGGCAATTAGTAAGATAATTCATGGGTGTAGGAGTTGTTTATTTTGCATACATGTATTATCAAGGGATGCAGGGAGATTGTTGACCTAAAAATAGCAAAGCATGGGTTGTGGGATGGTGGAATCCTCCATAAAAGGAACTTGAAACCTTAATATGCACTAACTGTTTGATAAAATGCTCGAATGAGCTAGAACCATGATCATCTTCCTAATTTTGGTTCAATTTGTTACATTTCTAAAATAGATCGAAGTTGATAAGAATTCCAGAATATTTTAGAGTCTAAAGAAGCTCAAGTGCGGTATGTTGGCTAATCTCTTCTCCTAAAATTGAACCCCATAATATCTATGTAAGTCCGAGTTGCTCATTGTGAATCAATTAACCTGGATAAGCTGGTGTCAAAAGACATCCGTGATCAATATGTAATTCAATGCTCTTGTTATGCTGTACTACTATTTGAGAATGTGTTCACAGTATGGGTTGCATATCTAAATACCTTGACTTCAAGTTGTGTTTCTAGTGAAAGCTAATGAAAATTGTGTAAGAAACCGTAATGCGCCTAAAACTCCTATTTGCTCATATGTGTGTTAAATGTCTTGAATAGAAATGCCTTGTTGTTGGAAATTCCATGATGATGGTTGAAAGTAAAAAGGTGTGCATGAAATACGAAATATGAGATACGAAATTCGTAATACGCATTGTGAATTATGAAACACGGCCAACGTGCCAAGAGAAATAATACAATTGTGACCACTAGTGCCAATAAAATGAAGATATGTGCAAGAAATATGAAACTGGATGATTGATACAAAAGGATGATGTCTCACATGGGACTGCCTAGCCGATCGGGTCATGATCGGACGCCATGCCGCACACATGGTGGTGACTATATTGGAAATTGTAATCAAAACTGTGAACAATGATATATCGGTACTAAAGGTCTCCCAACTTAAAATGTGGAAATTTACTTGAAATCTTATCTCATTCCTAATTTGATATTTGGTAACTGCTTCAGGCTTTTACTAATTTCATGATTATCCTAACTTGCATTACTGTTCGTTCTTATGAGAGGATGTTTAATCATTTATACTAGTACTATTCGATAGTACTAACATCCCTTTTTCTGGGAGCGCTACATCTTTCATAGATGCAGGTGGTTCCATAATAGGCGGCACTGATCAGCGATAGCGACACACTCTCTTCCCAGCTGACTTGGTGAGCCCCACTTCACTCGGGGTCATGTATCTTTTGTTCATTATATCATTATATTTTGAGGTATAGCTATAGCCTTGTTGCCGGCACTATCATTGTGCTCTTTGTATTTATTAGAAGCTCTGTAGACATAGTGTGGTTGTATATGGGTGCTGGGAAAGTCAAACAAATTATGTTGTGTTTTGATCACTTGTTGCACTTCAAACCATGAGAATGTGCCGGCAAACTTTTACGGGGCCTTACATCCTCCCCTGGTTAGGATCATTCATCCTCAAATGAGGGGTAGAGTTCTCCCAAAAGACCCAACATAACTCATCTCTTCTTTCATACATCTCAAGTTCCCAAATTTTGACTAACTCCCAAAATTTTCAAAATATTCAGCAAACATTCCCCTGTAAGTGGGCCTATCCACCTGCCATAGAATCACCTAAAAAACTCCTAACAACACATCCACAACTCAACAAAGCATCACAATATATATAAATAACACCAATCTCAACATTACAGGCATTACATTATCAAAAGTGTATCTTGACATGAACTGTACATATCTAAATCATAACACATAGAAAGTACCATCCGAACCACAACCATTTGGCTATATAAACAAGTGAGAATATTTTCTTTCCACAACACACTCGACCTTCGAGGTTACTTTCTCGACTCATAGACTTTTCCATAGCACTTTGACGGAGGAAATATCAACTTCGGGACTTGTCTAACAAGAATGACAATTATGTACCTCTTATAAACTAATTAACCATTATATTCACCTTTAATAGCCTCTAGCGGGACAATTGGCAAGAATCTCGAACTACCTTCTTTGACGTAGACACATGAAGCACCAGTGCATGGAGGACAATGATGGGGGACATCATACTCATAGTTTGACTTATTTCCTTCAAGATTGCGTAAGGCCCAATGTGTACTGCACCTACTTTACCTTTATTAACAATTCACATAATGTATACATGGAGAAAATCTTGAGAATAACCCATTCACTTTCTTCACCTCTCAAATCCCCATGTCTAACATCCGAATCAGACTTTGGCAACCTTCAACCTCCTCCTTATTCTACGATGTGTTTGAATGGATATGACCATAGATCTTCCTACCCAATATAATTGATCATGAAATGATACTCCACCTTTGACATGTTTGAATCTATAACCCTGGCAAGCACAAATAGGAGCGACATGGTTCGAGATCGAGATGGAATTGTTCAAGAATTTGCCAATGTGCTGAGCAGGGACACTTCATGAGGTTATATCCTAAGAGATATAAAGGTTACTACCAATATCGCTGACAGGGTTAATCATTATGATGACATCATTGACTCGAAAAATGAGACCTAGAGTTAACTAGTACATATTGACAATGTGGGAACCATGAATATGATCTTATGATGTAAAAGAGGTGAGCCATTTTAGACATGTGATATATGGGAGGCATGACCGGGAGGATGAAGACGTTAGTATCAGTTATTACGGGAAGATGATGGGTTATAAGAGGGGTAGTTGCAATTGTTTATTTCCATATGTGCCTTGTTCGGCAATAGTAAGACTTAAGGAGAAATAGCCAAGTCCACCAGTTGCCTCCTTGAGTGTAGGGAAAATCAGGTTAACTCGAAATGAGAAGGTTCTTGCACAATAAATGTGACTGAGGTTTCAAAAATACATGAATTTGTGTTGCGCTCTTAACAATATTTGACACAAGGAATCCATGCCCTAAGCTCACGAGGTTAAAAAAGTGGTTGAGCAGTTATAAGGTTATTACTCTGACAACTTAACCCTTCCCGATAGTTGTTCCAATATGAGAGGACTAGAGATGCGATAGACTTGTCCTTCAAATTAATATGTTCATGATATGTGCCAAAATATGAAACATCCATCTGAAGTGGGGAGGGAAAAGTCGTGCTAAGACTACTTAACTTCAACCATACACGAGTGAAACCATGTATCTAGGATGTCTTAATATTAAGGGGAATCATGCATGGGTTGGAGAGGTTCTAATGGTTAATATGATGCTTCGGGGAGAAAGGAAAATGATAAACCCCTATCCACCCAGGTATGTAGAATGTTAAGGATATAAACTCTCTGCACATGACAATGGCATAGTAAATGATTCTAGAAGCCGAGTGTTAAAGATAACGGAACACAGGAAGGCACTATAGAGTAATCATAGAAGGTTTGCGAATGCTAAAACTGAGTTCACCACGTGCTTTGTGACTTGGAAAGTACCCAGATGCTAGTGAAGGATGGGAAAACATGAGAAAAAGACATGATTCTATGATAACCGCAAAAGTGTATCCGTACTTGATGGAGAGCCTATTAAGGATCCTATGTGAAAGGAGGGGTTAAGGCGTCTCATGGAAGGATGTGATCTCACATGGTTATCCCGTCAAGTGTCGGGAGACTAGCGTAATTAGTTTAATAACTAAGGAACACAGTCAAAACATGTTGTAGAGTTGTACAGAGAGACATGACTCTTGTTATGATCTAAACATGTTTCTTCTATAATAACTCTCAAGTTGCAGTACCCGGCCATGTCATGTGCAGCTACAATACTAGGAACGAGGTGAGTTACTCACTGCGGAATGATCTAAGTGGGCTAAAAGTTATACTGATATGGGCAAACAAATGATATTCCTATGATGGTGCGTGCACAAGTGAGCAGATGTTATCCATTTAAATCAGAAGGTTATATAAAAAATTCATTAGGTATAGCCTTTGTTGAGAATTTAGGGAAGCAAGTGGAAAGTATTAACCTAGGGTTATAACTTAATTCAAGAAAATCACTATAGAACTCAATTCCTTAAGAGGTTGTAAGTGAGAGAATTGTGGTAAGAAGGCTTCACGAATAATGCGTCTCGTTCAAAAGTAGGTACATGCAGTGTTTTGTGATTCAGTGTGTTGTTAGGACCATATCTATGCTGGCTCTTTGATGCAGATGTACATATACAACAAGGAAAATGTATCGATCCACATTAGCCTACCTCGGCACCACGAAACCCCGGGTTCTCTATAAAATGTTACGGAGCCTTATAGTACCGATCCGCGAGACTTTATTAAATCTGCTCATGACTCGTGAGACCTAAGTAATCTAGTGCTCTAATACCAACATGTCACAACCCAAAATCCCAACCTGTCATGACGACAATCACATAACAACTACGAATTTGAAATAAAACATGATTTAATAAGCTCAACAATTGAAAATCTCATAAATATTTGATAAAAACAATTGTAACTCTACTACAACCATCCCAAAACCTGGTGTCAACAAGTACATGAGCACTACAACACCTCAATATAAGACAAACTCTGGTACAACTGTCCGAATAGTAGAACAAAACTTTAGAAAATAAAAGGAAGAATAATCATGGTTTGCGGGCGTCATAGCATCTACCTCAAAGTCTCCGAGCAGGTACTAGCACCACTTTAGCAATCACCGCATCTAGATATACCTAGATCTGCACACGAAGCGTAGAGTGTAGTATGAGTTACAACCGACCCTATGTACTCAATAAGTAAAACAGCTAACCTTGGGCTAAAAGTAGTGACGATCTTAAAAGGATGCAGTCAGAACCAAAATAATTACAACACATGTATAACAATGAGAATGATAGGAATAACTCAGAGAATATTCCATATTCAGCTCGTTCATAGTAAAGAAATTTAGGCATGCTTTCAAGTTCACAATTTAAGGCCAACACTGATAAGGACATGTCAAGTATAGCTAGCATGAGGAATGGTGCGTCTCTATGCCTACATGTCAAATATGCAAGTCAAAATTAAGGTATCACAGTGACATTTCTAGGTACTCACACTCTCAGACTCAATCTACCTATCTCAAATTCCCACTCATCACACACATAAAAACTCAGCACTGTACGAATGCCTGCCATCAATGCCCCTCACCAAAGCACGTGAATATAAATCACTATGCCTGCACTCACTACTAGTATATGAGACTCCGGAGGGGTGGATCCTTCCTAAGCGCTAATATAAATCCCATAAGCCCTGCTGCGGCGTGCAACCCGATCCACAATATTAAATAAGCAAATAAGGCCTTCTGCGACGTGCAACCTGATCCACAATAACACTCTCAACTCGGCTCTCGGGCCCAACTCAGTCATTAATCTCTCAAGTCTCAAGTGCTCACAATCTCATAATACTCAGCCCAAGCAATAAGAACATGTAATGTAACAGTAAATGATAACAAAGACTGAGATATGATATGCAAATGAAGGATCATGACAGAGCACATAATTAAAGTTAAAGGGAAAAACTCAAAACATCATAAATAACCTCACTAGGCCTCAACAGAATAAACACATAGCCAACACATGTTTTCTGAAATGAATTACAGTTCATTTACTCTAACAAGTAAGGATTTCACGGATAGAAGATGACTTGATAACAACATAGTCTGAAAGAAACAGTTGAATCATGATTACCACGTTTCACTCCCACACGCCCATCACGTAGCATGTGCATCACCCTAACACAAACCATATAACACATTTCTAGGGATTATACCCTCGGTTCCAACTCACTGCTCGAACAAACGTTTGCCTTGCAAATCGGCCTCTGAATCACTCGAATCTAGTCACAAACAATTCAATATAATCAATACAAGCTATAAGAATCAATTCCATACTATAAAGCTAAGATCTTTAACCAAATTCAAAAAGGTCAACCCAAAGAGTCAAACCGGGCCCACACCTTGGATCTCGACATAATTTAAAATATTCGAACACCCATTCAATTACGAGTCAAACCATACCAAAAGCATCCAATTCGAACCACAAATCGACCCTCAAATCCCCAAATCTTACTCTCCAATACATAGATCGAAAATCTCCAGAACTGCACCTCAAACACACATAATCTCGGTGTATAAATTAATGGGTATGCAATATATATGGATATAATTGATCAAAATTTGCTTACCTCTTGAATTATAGTGAAATCCCTCTAAAACATATCCCCTAGCCTGTCACGCCCCGAACTCGTGGAGCGCGACCGACACTTAACCTAGTGAACCTGATCAAGAACGCCACACTCATGAATAAAGAAAATACATATCGTCGTTAAATAGACAATAAGGAGATCATGTATACAATACCAATTCATTGACATTAGTTACTTCATTTTAAAGCCTCAAAATGGACACATTTTCATGGTTTGAAGTGGAAAACGTGATTCAAACACAACATAACTTGTTTGACTTTCCCATCACACATATACAACCCATACTATGTCTACGGAGCCTCTAATAGATACGAAAGAGTACTATGATAGTGCAGGCAACAAGGCCCCGGCTATACCTCAAACACACTACACAAGGAACGAAAGATACATGACCCCGAAATGAAGTGGGGCTCGCCAAGTTTGTTGGGAAGAGGGTGCAGCGCTATCACTTATCAATGCCACCTTCTGTGGAACCACCTGCATCAATTAAAGATGTAACGCCCCCAACAAAAGGGGCGTTAGTATATATGGAATAGTACTAGTATGTATAACTAAACGCCGTCTAAATAGAATGAGTAATAATACAAGAAGGAACAATCATAAAATCAATGGAAGCTTCAAACAGTACCAAAACATCAACTTAAGTTTTCAAGTAAATTTCCATATTTTAGTTTGGGAGATCTTTAGTACCGATATTCCACCACTCACAATACCACCAAACTTTTAGCACGATGTCCGACCACCAAACCTTAGTCTCAGCAAGCAAGAAATGATCAATGAAGGCATCAGTAAACTTACCCCACTTCGCCGGAGGACTCCTCCCATAGCTCAAACCAAGAATATGCCAGTTCTTTCAGGCGGTTGGAGGCAAACTCCGCTGCCTTTGTCTCAGTAGCACGCATAACTCAGAGATTCTTATGCATCTCATCAATGAAGTCCTGGGGGTCCTCCTCTGGGTATGTACTTGTGAACACTGGAAGATCTAACTGAAGAAACCTGTTCACCCTGGAACTAGCAGAATCCCCTTGTTAGCTGGAAAGAGTAAGTGCAGTATTCTATCTCTGGGGCTGAGAAGCCACTACCCGAGCCAACATCTGTATGGCTCCCCTAAGGTCCCCATCAGATACACCAGGACCGAAAACTGGGGCTGAAGGTGGATCTGGAATATCAATTAGAGGAATAGTTGCACCCTCAGTAGGTGTAGGAACTGGTGCAGTCTGAGCAGGAGTAGTAAATTCAGGCAGTGTAGTAGTTGGGAGATTATCCTCACCCCTAGTGTGCTCACCCGCATCACCAAGTATAGGATCGACCCCCACTCTTGGGCTGACATTTGCTCTCTGTCCAGTTCTTTCCGCACGAGTTAAAGGAGGAACGGTCTTACAATAAGCTTTATCACACGATCTAGAACATCAAAGAAGGGTGACATTCTTAAATGTCCAAGTAGCCTCCCCATTATAGATGTGGTCGACAACACACCGATAAGAAGGACTCTACAAGACACGTCTCCGAGACATCCTAGCACACTTTAAAACCATAGGATATGATACCAAGTTTGTCATGCCCCGAACTCGGAGAGTGCGACTGTCGCTCAATCGAGGGAACCTGGTAAGGAAAGACTGTTAGATACTTTCTACCCAAACTCATTCATGATTAAAGAGAATACATATCTTAATTAATTAGAGAATAAAGAGATCATGTATACAATACCAATTCGTTGCCGTTAGTTACTTCATTTTAAAGCCTCAAAATACAAACAGTTTCATGGTTTGAAGTGGAACAAGTGACTCAGACACAACATAACTTGTTTGACTTTCCTAGCACACATATACAACCTACACTATGTCTACGGAGCCTCTCATAGATACAAAAGAGTACTATGATAGTGCTGACAACAAGGCACCGGCTATACCTCAAACACAATACATGAGGAACGAAAGATACATGACTCCGAAATGAAGTGGGGCTCACCAAGTCTGCTAGGAAGAGGGTGTACCGCTATCACTAATCAATGCCACCTGTTGTGGAACAACCTGCATCCATTAAAGATGTAACGCCCCCGACAAAAGGGACGTTAGTATATATGGAATAGTACTAGTATGTATAACTAAACACCCTCTCAATAGAATGAGTAATAATATAAGAAGGAACAATCATAAAATCAATGGAAGCTTCAAACAATACCAAAACATCAACTTAAGTTTTCAAGTAAATTTTCATATTTTTGTTTGGGAGATCTTTAGTACCGATATGCCACCACTCACAATACCACCAAACTTTTAGCACGGAGTCCAATCACGACCCGATCGGCTAGGCCGTCTCATCTGAGACATCAACCACAATCACAATTTCAATTACAACTTCTAGCACAATCACCACCATGTGTGTGACATGGCATCCGATCACAACCCAATCGGCTAGGCCGTCTCACCACAATGTTGTGTGGATCGACATCATCCTTTCTATCAATCATCTCATCTCACCACAATACTATGTGTGACATGGCATCCGATCACAACCCAATCGACTAGTTTCAGGGTTAGGTTATTTCAACCTACCCTTCCTCGGTGGCTATCGATACTCCCATAATGTTTATTATAAAAAAGGATTTTCAACTCATTTCATATTTCTTTCATATCTTTTCATATCATTGGCACTAGTTTCCATAATTGTAATATCATTACGGGCACGTTGGCCGTATTTCATATTTCATGCTCACCTTTTTCACTTTCAAACTTCATTTTCATCATCAACAACAAGGCTTTTCTAATCAATACTTTAAGTACATATGGGAGCAATTAAGAGTCTTAGGCACATAGAGATTTTTCACACAATTTGGCACAATAGCCTTAATTTGAACTTAACTTGAAGTCGTAATATTTTTAATACATAGCCCATACTTTGAACACATCATGAAATGATAACTCAATATGATAAAAGCATTGGAATACATATTGAACATATATCTTTCAACACAAGATTATTCGGAATAGCCAATTTTATAATGAACAACTCGGGACTTGCATAAATTACATGAACACTATGGGATTCAATTCTAAGAGTGGATTTTAGCCAACATACCTCGCTCTGAGCTTCCTTAAATTCCATAAATCTTAGCAACTTCAAACTATTTAAAAACATAACAAAATTGAACCATAATTACGAAGAAGTTCATGGTCCAGCTCATTTGAGCATTTCATCAAACACTATGTGTGCAATTTAGCTACAAGGTTCTTATACAAGCTTTCCTCCACTCCACAACTCAATCTTTACCAAATTGCAGCTCAACAATCTTCCCACAAACCTTATTGGTACATGCATGTATAAATAATACAATTACACCCAAGAATCATCCTCCCAATCACCCTTCTCCAACCCCAAACTCGAAATTGAAGACTAGGGTTAGAACCTTACCTATTGGGTGAAGATCTTGTGAGCTTTCTTGTTGAATTTCAGGGCTTGAGCAAGATTTTGATGAACAATTAGCTAGGTATTCTCTTTCTCTCTCTAAGATACTCTCACCTCTCTCTAAAAATATCAGATTTTTCTCTTCAAAGAGACCCTTTAGGCCTATTTATCGATATAGGGTCGGGTTATAAAATACGAATTTTTGACCCTCCGATTCCAAATCTGCGATCGCATAGTGGACCGCAGAACTGATGTGCGACCCGTAAAATGGACCGCGAAATTGATCTCCAAAAACTAGGTTGTTTCGTGTTGGGTCTGCAGCAGATCTGTGGTTTGCAAACCAGTTCTGTGATAGCAGCTTTAACCGCAGAATCACCCAACAAAATTCTTCACACAAAATATGCGCCGGAATTGCGGCCGCATAATGGTTTTGTGATCGTATAATTGACCGCAAAATATCATCCAAATTCTACCCAGCTCTTTGATTCACTCTGTGGTGATTCTGCAGTCGCATTATGGACCGCAGAACTGCCCTATTCTGCCAAAATCTTTCTTTAACTCCCCAACGCACTGTTCAACCCAAAACGTCCGTACCGCGGCGAGCTTGCGAGCCGTGAAGAATCTTTACAATCATCAGCACATAAGTTTACCTCAGCACTATGAAATCTCGGGTTTTAGGTAACAATATTTACGGGGCCTTGCATTCTCCCCCGCTTAGAATCATTCGTCCTCGAATGAGGGTCAAAATCCGTCATTGGAATCCACTGTGGCCCAATTATTACCTCATATACCAGTCATACAAGATATTGACTAACTCCCAAAATTTCCAAAACTTTCGCTAGAGTTTCCCCTGTATCTGGGCCTATCAACCTGTCAGCGAATCCCAAAAGCCAATCCTAACGAAATATACATAATCCAACGATGTAGCATAATATGAAACAACACCAGCCGCGGCCTCGTAAGCAATGTATTACCAGAAAGGGAATATCCTACGCATAAACTGTACAAGTGATACATAATCCATAGGAAACAATTTCATAAAAATGATTACATGGTTATTCAAACAAATGAGTGTACTTTTACTTCATATCTTCCTCGGTCTCCCAAGTAGCCTCTTCAACCTATTGGTTTCGCCATAACACTTTCCCGGAGGCAATTTCTTTATTTCTTAGCTTTCGGACTTGCCTATCAAGAATGGCAACTGGAATTTCTTCATAATCAGTTCTTCATTAAACTCAATAGTCTCAATCGAAACAATGAGCGTTGGGTCTCCACTACTTTCTTCAACATAGACACATTAAATATCGGGTGCACTAATAACATCTCAGGTGGTAGCTCAAGTTTGTATGCCACTTGACCAATCCTCTGAATTATTCTTTACGGTCCGACATACCTTGGACTCAATTTCCCTTTCCTACCAAACCGCATTATACCCTTCAGGGGGAAACCTTCAAGAATACCCAATTATCTTCTTTGAATTCCAAATCCCTACTACGAACATCCGAATAGGACTTCTGATAACACTAAGCAGTTTTCAATCTCTCCTTAATGATCTTTACCTTCTCCGTAGCCTGATGCACGAGGTTTAGTATCATCAACATATAAGTCTACCTCAGCACCACGAAATCCTGGGTTTTAGGTAAAAACATTTACGGGGCCTTACATTGCCTAGCTTCACATGTCCAAAAATGAGAGAAAACTCGAAGCCCTCGTTTAAATCCGTCTGTCATGGCATCTTGCATCTGCGGACTTAGAATCCGCACCTGCAATTCTACTTTTGCAGAAAATCCTTCGCTTTTGCAAATTTCACTAGAAACCCGACCTGCCGCTTCTACGGTCCAATCCTGTTTCTGCAGTCCATCTTGCTCTTCTGCGCGTCCTCACCGGTGAAATACATCTGCATCTGCGGTCCCCAGTCCTTGCATTCCAAATCCGCTTATGTGGAAACTCTTATACACATGAGGGCCCGCAGATGTACCTCGCACCTGCGGCCATTGCCCAACCTAGCCAACCTCTGGACCTGTGGCCTCCTGTCACTTCTACGACTTTGCACCTGCGGCCCCATTCTCGCAGGTGTGATCACACCAGACATCAGAAATATTCAGCCAAGTTCCAAGTCCAAAACCAATCCGAAATCAATCTGAACCTCATCTAAAGCTCACGGGACCCCGTCCTAATATACAAACACATCCTAAAAAATGATACAAACATAGTCGAAGCATCAAATCACGTCAAGCAACATCAAAAATAGGAATCGCACACCAATTCAAGCCTAACGAGACTAATGGATTTCCAACTTCTAAAAGCAATGCCGAAACCTATCAAACCAACTCATATTGATCTCAAATTTTGAACACAGGCCGTAAATGACATAATGAACTTACTCCAATTTCCGAAACCAAAATGCGAACCCAGTATCGACAAAGTCAGCTCTCGCTCAAACTTCTCAACCTTCCAAACCTTCAACTTTTGCCAATTCAAGCCAAAATGACCTACGGACCTACAAATCAATATCATGACATACTTCTATGTCCAAAATCACTATACAGAGCTATCGAAACCGGGCAAACTCAATTTCGGAGTCGTTTAAACATAAGTCAACATCCACCAAACTCTTTCGACTTAAGCTTCCAACCTTGGGACTAAGTATCCCAATTTATTCCGAAATAGCCCCGAAACAAACCAACCACCTCGGCAAGTAACATAATCACAAATGAACATAAAATAATCAATAAATGATGGAGCATCACTACAATACTCAAAACAACTATCCAGGTCGTTACATGAGGCTGGGGAATATGAGAGAGTAGAGAGTAAAAGGGGAACGGGGCCTGCTGGTTAATGGGGGAAATGAATTAGGTTTTGGGTAATTGAGGGTTGATCTCTAGGGTTAATGGTGGGGGATGGAATCTGGGCCGTTGGATCATTAGATCAGTGGCCCTGATAAATTGGGGATTTAAATGTTTTAAGAATATTTTTATGGAAAAGAACCGTTGGATATGTGTGATCCAACGACGATGATAAAATCTGATGGGAAGTTTAAATAAAAGGAAAAATGGGGATAAAATGTGGACCGTCGATGACTTAAATCAACGGCCCAGACCGTTTTGTGCTTGTTTTGTGAGTGTGGGAGATGAGCTACGTGGCACGATTTGATTAGCTTAAAGAACAGTTCATGGATTGCCAACATGGGTTGGATCAGGTCATTTGGACTGGGTCTGGTGGGGGGAATTGGGCAAAATCTTGGACTGGTTTTAGTTTAATAGATAGCAATTTGTATTTAATTGTACAATTGCAATTATAGCCATTTAGTCTTTAATGCTTTAAAATTAATTCAAATTAAACTTAATCAATTCTAATAAAATATGATAGAAAATATAATCATCAACTACACCACTAATTACTGTAATTACCTAATTACTTATTAAAAACTTTGTTTTCTAAATTGGAAAACTATTTTTGAATTAATTCAGATAATAAATGAGTTCATTAAGAACCAAACGTTAATTTGTTAAATTAATTGTAAAACTCATGTTTTAAAATATAGAGGTTATTTTAATTATTCTTTTAGCAAATTATACTACTAGACAAGCTGCCTAGTAGCTATATTTTTAATAATAAAAAGAAAAACCACAAAGTAAAAGTACAATTACGAGGGCCTTCATCCGCTTTTGGGCTTTGACAAGATAGCTCCACACTATCTCCAAATTTCCCTTCCATTCTTTTGAGAAGCTAGCAGCTTGAGGAGATTTTAACATGTTTGGTGCATTCACAGTGTGCGGGAGTAGCGGTTGTTGTCCGGTAACAATTTCAAAAGTGCTTTTGTTAGTACTAGAGCTCTTTTGTGAATTGAAACATAGTTGAGCAGCATCCAGAAGCTTTACCCAGTCCTTCTGCCATCCAGTTACAAAGTGGCGGAGATATTCCTCCAGCATGCCATTGAATCGCTCCGTCTGGCCATCAGATTGCGGAAGAAAACTTGATCCATGACTAAATTTGGACCCGAGGCACTTAAAGGGTTGGATCCAAAAGTTGCTAGTGAAGCGTGAGTCACGATCACTAACGATGTCTTTAGGCAGGCCCCAATATATTGCCACATGAGAGAAGAAGAGTCGAGTTGTTTATTCTACTTATATATGTTATGGGGCTACTATAAAGGTAGCATACTTGGAAAACCGATCCACCACAACCGGATGGTTGTGAGATCTCCGACCTTGGGCAATCCGGTGATGAAGTACAGGGAAACGCTTTCCCAAGGGCTTTTTGGGACAACTAGTGGTTCCAAGAGTCGTGCTTGTGTCAAGCGGTCCGACTTATCCTTCTAGCATACTAGACAAGTCTTCTCATACTGAGCGACGTCATCGGCTGTTTGAGGCTAATAATATGCACAGTGAAGCAATGCCATGGTGCGTTCTTCACTAGGATGACCGCCCCACAAAGTATAGTGGCATTCCGCAAGAAGTGCCCTTCGTAGATCTCCTTCTTTAGGAACATAAAGTCGGTTCCCTTTCACTTTCAGGAAACCATCCTTTATGTAGAATTGGCGAGTCTTGCCTGTCCTACCAAATCAACTAAATATTGTACTGCAGGATCCTTGATGAGTAGGTCCTGTATCTGGTCTTTTATGGTGGTGGTTACTCCGCTCCCCTTTAGGGTGGCAAGTAGGCACACTAAGGCTAGATCAGCCCTCCAACTGAGTGCATCAGCAACATGATTAGTCTTCCCACTTCGGCACTCCAGGTTGAAGTGAAATTCTACTAGGAGTTCCTGCCACCTGGCCTGTAGACCATTCAACTTTGGCTGGGTCTTGAAATATCTAACAACGGTGTTGTCTGCCTTGACCAAGAACAGGGATCCAAGTAGATAATGCCTCCAAAGGCGTAAGTAATGAACGACAACCAATAATTCTTTCTCGTGGGCAGCATAGTGCCACTCTACGTCCTTCGGTTTTCGGGTCTTGTACGCTACGGGATGCCCATCTTGTAACAAGACTCCACCAAGGGCATCGTCGGAGGCATCCGTTTGTACCTCAAATGGCTTGGCCAAATCAGGTAGAGCAAAGACGGGGCTACTAGACATAGCCGTTTTCAATGCGTTGAAGGCCTCTACTCGCCTGGGTCCCTAATCCCAGGGTGTGGCTTGCTTGAGCAGTTATGTCAGCGACACTGCAATGAGGGAGTAATTCTTCACAAATCGCTGATAGAAGATGCATAGGCAAAGGAACGACCTCAAGGCGTGGATATCCTTGGGCGGCGGGCAATTTGTGATGGCCTGAATCTTCTGTTGGTCCATATTGATTCGCCCTTCCTTGATGACATGTCTGAGGAAATCAATTTGATTCTGAGCAAAGGAGCACTTGGATAGCTTCGCATATAATTCCTGTTCCCGCAATCGGGCTAGGACCTTCCGTAAGTGCTCCAGGCATTCTTCCAATGTTTAGCTATATACCACAATGTCATCCAAGTAGACCACCACGAATTCGTCAATATTCTCGAAAGACTTAGTTCATTAGGGTGCAAAATGTGGCTGGCACATTAGTCAAACCGAATGGGATAACCAGGAACTCATACGACCCATATCTTGTCACGCAGGTCGTAATGTGTTCATCACCCTATGCAATCCGAACTTGCCAATAACCTGTCCTCAGGTCTATTTTGGTGAACACCGTCGCACCACCCAGTCTATCGAACAAGTCTGCCATTAGCGAAATAGGGTACTTGTTCTTCACGGCAAATTTGGTTTAGAGCCTGATTATCCACACAGAGTTGTAAACTGCCATCATGTTTCTTTTGGAATAGCACAGGGGACCCGTATGGGGACTTTGGGGGTACGATCATCCATATGTCTAGCATTCCTGCCAATTGTCTCTGAAGTTCGGTGAGTTCTGGTTATGACATTCTGTACGGTGCCCGGGTAGGTGGGTTTGCACCCGGTACCAACTCAATCTCATGGTCCACAATTCACCTAGGCGGGAGAATATGTGGCATGTCTTGTGGCATGATGTCTTCAAATTCCAGTAGCAGCTCCTTCACATGTGGAGTAATAGGACTCAATGAGCGTTCTATATCTTCAATGCAGAGGGTAGCCAGGAACGTAGGTTCATGTATTTGGACCCCCTTCGTCAACTGCAAGGCCGAGATGTTCTCAACGGCCATCTTCATGGGCATGCATGGGATAATGCAGGGCTTGGCCCCATAGGTTCCCATCGTCATTAGCATGTCTGCATATGGTACGTGCATGGTGTTGGTTTGCCGCATGAATTCCAAACCCACTATCAACTCGAAGTCACTTATGATCACCACGCGCAGGTTGAATTTTCCTTCATAAGGACCAAGCTTCACTGGTACATCATTTGCTATTCCACCCACTGGCTGAGGGGGTGAGTTGATAGCCTTGACACGACCTGTGCCCTCTCTGCCCTTTACTACAACTAGGCTGAGGCACTCCACCTGAGTTGAGGATAAGTAGTTATGGGTAGCAAACATGTCTATCATCAACCGAATGGGCTTGCCATTTACCTTAATATCGACGAACATTAAGGTCCTCTCTTGATTAAGATGAGTCCTCTCATTCTCCTTCTATTCCCCTTTCTTGGAGATTGGGAGGGGGTCCTTCTTCTTACGGATACCAGCACCGGTTCCCGCAAAGGACTCAGAAATAGAGTCAACAATTGCATAGAATTCACCTACTGCTTCAGTCTGGTTTGTATCATCTGCGTCGTCATCCATCCCATCATCAAAAGCTTGATGGGTGTCATCTGTACATGTGGTCGTTCATTATTCCAATGTGGTCCGCCACAATGACGGCATCCTAAGGGGGATTTCCTCCCCCGATCTTTGTTGTTAAATGCAGTGCTAGTACTGCCTAAGGAGGGAGCCTTAGATTTGGTTGCACTCTGATCTTCTCCACTTCTGCTAGGACCACCAGTGTTTGGCTGCCCCCTTTGTATCCCTCCTGGACAGGCTGTTAAGGCCTATCCTTCCGGGCTTCCACTTGATAATCCCCAAGGCACTCTTCTTCTTGGATCGCCTTAGGTAACGTGTCTACCCTTTTTCTTTGCAACTCCATGCGGGCATAAGGTTTTAACCCTTCCAGGAAGGTGAAGAGTTTTATCTTTGTCCCCCATGTAACGTATGTTTGGCATGAGCGCAGAGAATTCCCGCACCTAATCCCGCACCGATTTGGTTTGGCAGAGCTCCCATATCTTTCTCCTTGCATTGAACTCAACATTTTCGGGGAAGAACTATATGCATATGGCTGCCTTCAGTTCTGCCCATGTCTTGAGAGCATCTTCACTAGCCTTGATGGCTTTGTATTTCACCCACCACTAGAGTTTTGCATCTCGTTGAAGATACATGGCTACCTTCTTAGCTTCTTCTAGGCCCCCACAACATCGAAGTATTGTTCAACGTCGAAAATGAAATTTTCCACTTTTTTGGCATTCCGAGCTCCACTGTATGGCGTTGCCTCAGGAATTTTCAGTTTTTGTTCCACAGGGACGAGGTTCACAACACCCCCGATTTGGTTTCCGCCTCCTCAAAGCAGACCTTGTAAAGCACAATTTACAAGGTTGAGCTAGCCTATCAAGTTGTTTATAGTTTGTTGTATAGCAGTCACCCTGTCTGCCTCTTATGCCCTGTGGACTAAATCCTTGGCACACTCCTGTTGGAGGACCTCGAATTTACCAAATATTTTGGCTGCCTCTGTGGCTTCTGTTTGCCGGTCTCCTTTAGAGTCGCGACTTATATTTTCTATATCAACTTCATCCTGGAGCATTATGCGGTCCAGGTCGTCCAACCTTTGCACTAGACTGGTCTTTAGGTCAGGCACCATTTCCATGACGGGCCGTAATACATCAACTGTCTCCTCAAGGATCGCGATGCGATCCACATGATTCACCATGGTCGGAAATGGTGGTAATTGAAATGTAATCCCTCGTTCGATGTCGAGCCTAGGTGCTGATACCAACTGTTATGCGGCGCCTTCCTGAGATTCTTTGGATGGGTTATGTAAGACTAAGCAATCGTTGTCAGTACGATTGTTGTCCCCCCAACTGAGGTCCCCTCCGTATGCTAGACTAGATTGTTAGTGCCGTACGGGAAAACCAATGTCATGAGCATCTGAGAGAGCACAAAAGAGAATTGAGAATGAAAGAAAGCTTGATTGCATTACTGAAAGCTATTACAGAAAAGAAACACGGTGTCAGGAAGGGAGAGACACCAGTATAGAGAATTGTTTGCTTGCTAGAAAGTTTGATTGCTTGATCCCCCTTAATAATGTTTAAAACAAATAAACTAAAGTTACATAACTTGACCTAAATAAGCTGTAGAAGCACAGTTAAAGAAAATGCAATACAACTACTCTATATTTACAATAAAAAGGACTTAGTCTTCTACAAGGTAGAAACAAGTCTGTTGGCAGCTACTTTGTCTTTAGCATCAGGGTCTGCTCGCGCGGCGCTATTGGCATCTTCCTGTGGCTCGGCGTTGGCGATGGCTAGCGGTGGGGCGACAGAGGCACATGCGCACTTGTCACTTGGAACTGCCGATACCACGGGGCCGACGTTGCCCTGGGCATTGGGAGGCTTGCCAGGGCGCGTCCAAGGGATCATGGGGCATGGATGGAAAGCCACCCATGACAGTACTAACGTCCTTTTTTTAGCAACGCTGCATCTTCAATCTGTGCAGATGGTTCATCAGCGAGCAACGTTGGTCCTCGTTAGCTGTTACTCCCTATTCAGCATGTTTTGGTGAACCCTATTATATTCTGGGCCTGATATCATTTGATGTTGTACTTTATATTTTGAGGTATAGCGGGGCCTTCTTGCCGGCATTTCCATATTACTCTTCTGTTGTACTTAGAGGCTCTGTAGACATGTTGTGGGTGGTGTTTGATGTTGGTATTCGGCAAACATGATTTCCTTATATCTATAAACTTATAATATTTGGGATATTATGAATGAAGCTGCTAATGGAAATAAAATCATTTCAGTGTTTGATTAATGGAGTGCATCTCCTCTTTATTCATGGTTGAGTTTGGGTAGAAGGAAATCTAACAGGCTTGCTCGGCTGGTTTCACTCGGTTGAGCATCGGGCGCGCTTCTCGAGTTCGGGGCGTGACAGATTTTGACTTGGTTTTGAAACCTGAACATATATTTGGGATCGTGGGGTAATGGGTAGTCGACATCTACCCCTCGATTCAGGCTTTGACCGGAGGGGCCTGGGGGTGACTTTTGTTGACTTTAGGAATTTAGTAAAGATTGCAACATTATTAATCAAAATTGATTACCTTTGGATTATTTGATATTGTTGAGTCACTTTTGGCTAGATTTGAGCCGAACAGAGATGTATTTTTAAGGAAAAGCATTTTTTGAGTATTGATTTGGCTAAATTGAGGTAAATATCTTCCCTAACTTTGTGTGGGGGAATTGCAAATTGGGATTTGGTCATAATTGCATATTGTGTTATCTGAGTTACGTGTACACAAGGTGCCGATTGTGTACACGAGCGTGTGTGATTTACGGCTGGATTAAACCTTAGGTTATTAATATGGCTTGAATTGGGGTTGTTTGCTATATGAAACATGTTTTATTATTGAATACTCCCCGCACTCTTATGTTATTGTATTGTCCTTGTGCACGTTAATTTTGAGTTGTGTGACTATATTTTGACATCAGTATTGATTTTGTTATTTTGTGATATTGTGGAATATGTGGACATGATATGTGGGTTGATTGATGTTGTGTGGAGTATAAGTGTGGCGAGATGCGCATGTGATGACATAAGGGGGCCCATTTCATTGTGATGCACATGCGGGGAGATAAGGGTGGATCAAGTATATTCAAACCAACCCACCAGAGACCGACACTGCCTCCCATACAAGGCCTCATACAGAGCCATCTGAATACTCGATTGGTACTTGTTATTTTAGGCAAACTCCGCAAGCGGCAAGATGTGATCCCAAGAACCCCCGAACTCTATAACATAGGCATGAAACATATCCTCCAATATATTAATAGTTTGATGACGTCCAAATCCATTACTAAAAAGTAAATGGACACGATCGCATGCAATATAATTTACCTAACTATTAGACAAGGTCGGATCCCACAAAGAACAATATGTAGGAGATTAGGCATGTAAGAGAATTATCATTTATTATGCTAAGCCAAACACTTAGAATAGTTTTCGAAATATTTATGTCTAAATGCGAAAATGTAATTTAACCTAGAAAGAAAGTAAAATGATAAAAGGCTACAAGCATGAATGCAATGGGAATTACACTCAAGTAATGATCCAATGTATTTCACAATTTTACAAATATGAGCGAGTTTATGTTAATTAGCCTCGGGTAATAATTCTATATTAGTTTCTTCCAAAGACGAACAACATTTCCTAACTGAATTATCCCTAATACAACTAAGAGATTAAACTCACCCGAATATGGCTACAAGTAGTTCAATCCAATCCCTATGTAGAATCTATAAAGTGAGGGTTAAAGCATCAAGTTCTTGTTAATTAATCTTTCCCAACCCCAAATTATATTTCTCAAAATTAATTCGAAGTTAATGGGAGAGTCATAGGGTTAGCTAATCCCTTTGGAAACATTAAAGAGCAAGAATAATTAAAGAAACAATAACTCACTTCATTATAAATAAAAATCGTTCAATACATAAAACAACAAGGTATTTAATCCACACTTTAAATATGCATATTTCCATAAACAAGATTAAAGTATTGGAAAAAATACTACACACTTAGATATTCAATAAAAAGCAAGGAAATGAAAAAATGAACATAAATGGGTAAGAAATTCTCAACCAAAAACTCCAAATCTTCAAGACCCAAGTGTGTGTGCAAGAACCCTAGCTTTCAAACTTGTCTTCTCTAGTCATGAGACTGAAAATTAAGCCAAATATGTGTTTCCAATAAGCTGGTCGTCTATTAGTGGGTTTGGAATGGAGAAAATGTGTAATGCCAAAACTATCCATAGCTGAAGCCCGTTGACCGCACCTGTGGAGGGATCCTTGCAGGTGTTGTTCCGTAGAAGTGACCTTTGATGGAAAACATTTACTCCACGGAAGAGGACTTTACACGCACAGAAGCACGATCATAGATGTGGACATCAAGCATAGAAGCATGACCGCAAATGCATTTCCTCACTTGCAGATGCAATCCAAATGAAGGTTGCTTCAATTCCGGAGATGCGGCCTTCTCCATGCAAAAGCGAGGTCGCATAAGCGCACAGTGTTCCGTAGATGCGAAATCGCTGAAGGAATTTGCACTTGTTTTATGCTTTGTTTCTCAATTCCACTTCAATTGAATTCAAATCTTTTTTCATGGCATCATTTACTTGAAAATCTAGCAATATACACCATAAACAACCTCATATCATAATTAACGAATACAGAAACTAAGGAAAAGAGACTAAAATAAATGGTAAAGTCACCACTCATCAATAGTGTGCTTGGACTGTCCGTCCGTTTGAGGGTAAAATGTTGTTCTCAACTCAACCCGTGTGACCAACTCATGTTGTACGACTTTCCAGAAGCGCGAAGTAAACTGCGTACCCCGGTCAGAGATGATGGATACCGGCACGCCATGAAGTTGGACAATCTCGCGAATATAGACCTGAGCCTGCTGCCTTGAAGAATAAGTACCACTGGAATGAAATGAGCCGACTTGGTTCCTATCCACAATCACCCATACTACATCAAGTTTCTTTTCAGTTCATGGGATTCCATCAAAAAATCCATGGTAACTCGCTCCCCTTTCCACTGGGAAATCTCACGCCTCTGAAGCAACCCACCTGGTCGTTGATGCTCAAACTTCACCTGCTAACAATTTAGACACTGAGCTACATACTTCACTATGTCATTCATCATCCTCCTCCACCAATAGTGCTGCCTCAAGTCCTGACATATCTTAGCGGAAACCGGATGAATGGAGCACTACGAACTGTGGGCCTCCCGCAGAATCAACTCGAACAGGCCATCAACATAGGGCACACATAGCCGGCCCAATATCCGTAACACACCATAATCCCCAATAGTAACCTTCTTGGCATCACCGTGCTGGACCGTGTCCTTGAGGACAGGCAAATGGGGGTCATCATACTGATGCTCTCTGATATGATCATATAGAGAAGAACAAGAAACCATGCAAGAAAGAACACGACTCGTCTTCGAAACATCCAATCTAACAAACTGTTTGGACAAGGCCTGAACCTCCAATGCTAATGGCCTCTCTGTTGCCGGTAGATATGCTACACTGCCCAATCTCTACGTCTTTCGACTCAAGGCATCGACCACCACATTGGCCTTCCTAAGATGATATATAATGGTGATATCATAGTCCTTAGGCAACTCTAACCACCTCCGCTACTGCAAGTTAAGATCCTTCTATTTGAACAAATGTTGTAGACTTTTGTGATCGATATAGACCTCACAAGGGAGACCGTACAAATAGTGCCGCCAAATCTTCAAGGCATGAACAATTGTTTCTTATTCCAAGTCATGGAAAGGATAATTCTTATCATACACCTTTATATATCTAGATGCATAGTCAATCACCCTACCGTCTTGAAGCAATACCATCCCGAGGCAAATACGTGACGCATCACAGTACAGAGTGTAAGACCCTGAACCCGTAGGAAATACAAACACTGGGCTGTAGTCAGAGTAGTCTTGAGCTTTTGAAAGCTGTCCAACACTCCTCTGTCCATCAGAATGGAGCACCCTTCTGGGTCAATCAGGTCATAGGTGCAGCAATAGATGAGAAACCCTCTACGAAATGACGGTAATACCATGTCAAATCAAGAAAACTCTAGATCTTAGTATTTGAAGACAGTCTGGGCCAACTCTACACTGCTTCAATCTTCTTCGAATCTACCTTGATTTCCTCACTCGACACCACATGACCCAAAAATACCTACCAAGTCAAGCTAGAATTGTCACTTTGAAAATTTTGCATACAACTTATTTTATCTCAAGGTTTAAAGCACAATCCTCAATGTTGCTCATGAACCTCTCATCTCCAGGGGTACACCAGGATGTCGTCAGTAAACACAATGACGAATGAGTCAAGATAGGGCTGAAATACAATGTTTATCAAGTGTATGAATGTTGCTGGTGCGTTAGTCAGCCAAAATTACATCATAAGGAACTCGTAATGACCATACCGAGTCTTGAAAGCAGTCTTTGAAATATCCGGATCCCGAATCTTTAATTGCTGATAGCCTGACCGCAAATAAATCTTTGAGAACACTTTGGCACCATGTAGCTGATCAAATAGGTCATCAATGTGTGGCAATAGATACATGTTCTTTACTCTAATCTTGTTCAATTGCCGATAATAAATACACATGCGCATAGAACCATCCTTCTTCTTCACAAACAAGACCCGAGCACCCCAAGGTGACACACTAGGCCGAATGAAACCCTTATCAAGGAACTCTTGCAACTGCTCTTTTAACTCTTTTACCTCTTCTAAGGCCATACGATATGGTTGAATAGAAATGGGCTTAGTGCCCGACAACAAGTCCATGCCAAAATCGATATCCCTATCGAGCGACATGCCCGCAAGATCTGATGGGAATATATCTTGATAGTCTCTCACTACCGTAACTGACTCAATGATAGGAGTATGAACACTGACATATCTCACAAAGTCTAGATATACATCACACCCCTTCCCAACAATCTGATGGTTCCTTAAGGAAAGACACCACCCTATTAGGCACATAATACAAAGTACCCCTACACTTCAACCACAGCAAACATGGCATAGACAATGTTGCCATCTTGGCGTGACAATCAAAAATAGTAGGATAGGGTGACAACCAATAAGTGCCAGAAATAACATCAAAGTCTACCGTACTGAGCAACAATAGATCAACGCTGGTCTCAAACCTGCCAATAACAACTAAATACGACTGATACACACAGTTAACAACAATGGAATCTCCCACAAGAATGGACATATAGATATGAGAACTCAAAGAATCACTAGATATACACAAATATAGAGCACAGTAATATGATACGTATGAATAAGTGGAGCCTGGATCAATTAAGACTAATGTATCTCCATGACAAACGATCTCCATGACAAACCGGAACAATACCTCTAATAACTGAGTCTGATGTAACAGCCTCCGTCCTACTCGAGAGAGCATAATATCTATCTTGGACTCCCCCTCTAGGGTTACCCCTACACACCCGACCTCCATCCCTAGATGGCTGAGCAGATGGAGTGGCAACTGGTGTAGTAACCACAGGGACCCTATGGAATAAGTGGAGCTTGAGTAGTATGTGGAGGTGCACCCATCTTGAGTCTGGGGCAGTCTTACCAAATGACGAGTATTACCACACTCAAAACAAGCTATCAGAGGACACGGCTGCTGAAAGAACCCCGCGCTGGAGGCGCACAAGACAGTGGCGGTGCATAATGTGCAACCTAAGACCTGGGATAGCCAAAATAACACTAGAAGATGGAAGTATTGAATGAACAGGACGGCTCACATAGCCTCTACCATGACGGGCTGCAACTGGGGCACGGGCACCACTATATCTACCAGAATCTCGAGGCCTCTTGGCCACTATGTCATATCTCTCTCAGCCCTACAAATCCTCCAATCCCCGTGTGAACTTTATCACTTACTAGTATGTAGTATCAGTCTCCAACTCTCGGGCCATGCCGAATCTAATACTATAGTTGAGCCCCTTGATAAATCGACGGACTCGATCTCTAATTGTGGAAACCAAAGTAGGTGCATAACTGGACAACTCATTGAACCCGAGAGCATAATGTGATATGATCATAGCACCATGTCGCAACTGCTCAAACTCCGCGTGCCATGCATCCCAAAGGTTGTGGGAAACAAACTCTCTCAGGAACATCTCTGAAAATAGAGCCCATGGTGCGGCGAATTCGGTGGCACTTCTCCAGAAAGCCTTGTGCGTTCTCTGTAAGTAGGCCATTGAAAGTAAGAGTGGTACTTCTTGTACCATTCGAGCCTGAGCTGCTCCTCCTCATATGTTGTTTCCCTAACCTCGGGTTGAACTGGGACAACCAGCTACACTGATATAACCTCTGGTACCTGCTCTACATGGAATCCCTGCTTTGGGGTATGGGCCACGGGAGTTTGTGCTCCTTCCCCAGCATGCGATGTTGCCATTGCAAGTGGAATCAACCCCGCCTGAGCTAGAGTACCAAATATGCTCAAGAACTGGACGAGAGTGTCCTGAAGTGCAGGGGTATTAACAGACGCCGCAAGTGCCTACCTCCCAACTGAATCTACTAGTGGCTCCTCTATTGCATCTCGGGCAGGTGTTCTGGCTGCACTACATGCCCCTCGTCGGCCTTTCCCCGGCCCCAACCCTGGCCTCTCGCGACTCTAGCAAGGGGCAGGTATCTGATCAACGGATCCAGCGGTGCGTGTCCTCACCATTTGTGAGAGTATAGAAAGACATAGATACAGAAATCTGAAGTTAAAAAATTCGCACGATAAGGGATCAAAGAAGTGAAATTTCCTAACAGTTCCATAGCCTCTCGAAGATAAGTACAAAAGTCTCTGTACAGATCCGTGAGACTCTACTAAACCTGCTTCTGACTCGTAACACCTATGAACCTAGGGCTCTAATACAAACTTGTCACTAACCCAATTTCCCTTCATAGGATGTCGTAATTTCATCTAGTCTCTAAGAGTTTATAAGCCTAACATTCATGCAGAATTTAACTGAAAAATGATAAAAACATTCAAATAACTCAACAAGTAGCATAAAAGTATTCCGCAACTCAACAGAACAATACTCCCAAAATCCAGTGATACGAAGTCATAAGCTCTACAAGAGTATACTGAACATCCCTATACAATAGTGTCTATAAAAAAGGAAAATGAAATAGAACCATATAGAGGGTGACTCCGAGGCATGCGGATGCCGGCAAGTATATCTTGAAGTCTCCAAATCTGAACTCTACTCACCGGTGCCTAGGTTGGTAATAGGTACCTGGATCTGCACAAAACGATGTGCAGAAGCGTAGCATGAGTACACCAAAACGGTTCCCAGTAAGTGCCAAGCCTAACCTTGGTAGAGTAGTGACGAGATCGGGTCAAGACCCTACTGGAATAAATAATAAAACTAAATAGGTATATAACAATGTGATAATGATAAATAATGGAAATTAAACAATGAAGAAAATATACCAAGAATAGCTACACTAAACTAAGGCAATTAAGTCAACACGAAAGAAAACAAGGAATAATACGCCAAGGACATAAAGAAACCAAAACACAAGTGATGTAATAGAAAGGTATAAACAAGAGTCACTACCAAGGTACCGCCTCATAGTCTCATATCATAAACAAATCACAATCTTTCCTTAAATCACCGCGGGAGTATTGTATTTAGTTTTGAAAGTCATTTTTCCCGAAATAGCTTCCCGCGTTTTAGCCCACCTTATCACACCACGTGGCTTCAAGTAGTTCCCCTGCTAGCAACACGTGTATCAAGCACACCTTATCTCACCGCATGCGTTTCGACCCTAATCCTAATACCACCGCATGTGTATCAATATCACAACATATCACAAATTGCACCTCAAGTTCCTAATATCACAAATTGCCAAAGAAGTCAACGATGATAGTGTTTCCACAATAAATAGCCCACGGCTGAACCACTATATGCATAGGAGTCTCAACAATTGCGATCAAAAGTGAATAACTCCATAAGAATGGTATTTCAACAATTTACAATGTTACCTCAATGTGAACTACGACCTTTATAACTCAATACCAAAGTCAACAATAAGATATTCCAAGAAATAGCAACTTAAAGTAAGGGACTCATCGGTTAAATAATGAACAAGGAATAGAGAGGACAATAACTTCAACTAAACATGTGAAGACAATTAGCAAGTGTTAAGGCATTTATTAACGACGACAAGTAAAGCATGTAAAGATAGACTAAAGATGATGAATATAACATATTATGGAAACTCAATTAAAGGCATGAAAGGAAACTACATAGCTAAAACCG
>AWOL01S0007632.1:5700-15993 GCA_000715115.1 Nicotiana otophora | reverse complement strand
GATCGTCATCATAAATATCAACATATATAATATTTCAGAAACCACAACTTTAAGTTCATTAAAAATGAAGAATTTAAGCACAATAGATTGCTTTCCAAGAAATGGAGTAAAATGTTTGACAATCGAAGCACAAGTTAAAATCAGAAACAAGTAAGACACAATGTATTATTGAATTACTTTTCCCCAAAAAGGGAAATACACAAATTGCACTCACGAATATGTAAGAATTCAAAACATATTGAAAATCCTCAGAAATAGCATTAGTTAAAACATCCACATTTGGGCATGACTTGAGTACATAAGATTTTAGGCAAATCTATCTTCGAAGTCAATTCAGAATAGTTGAATCAAGGATCATTTCATAACCTTTCTCACATTATTTCATTTCATTGGCACCATTGGCCATAAGTATAACTTTCATTCTTGGCACAGTGGCCACACTTTATATCTTCAACACACTTCTTTCACTTTCAAGCATATTTATCGATTATCAACAAGAAGCCATTTCCAATCAAGACTTTAGGTGCACGTATTAGTAATTAAGAGTCTTAAGCATATCGAGTTTTTCTCACACAAGTTGGCATCATAACTTTCATTTGAAACACGACTCAAAGCCATAACATTTTAATGCACATAGCATTCTTGAAAACATTCCCGAAGGATAACATAAAGTGATAGGAACATTCGAAACACATTTTGAATACATAATTATCGACATTTTGCTTATTCGGGACAATAAAATTTATTAGGAACATCTCGGAACATAGAATATGGAACTTGAGACAATTATAGTTGAAACCTACGGGAACGTCATGGAATTAAATTCTAAGAGAGTAGTTTTGCCAACATACCTCACGTTGAGATTTCCTTAAATTACTACAACGTTCCGGAAATTCTAGCAATCCCAATCTATTTTGAGACACAACAAAATAGAACAGAAATTAGGAAGATATTCATGGTTGCATCTCATTTGAGCATTTTATCAAACACTAGGTGTGCAAATTTTGCTACAAGGTTCTTCTACACGATTTCCTTCACTCCTCAACCCAATCTTTACTTATTTTAGCTCAACAATCTTCCCACAAACCTAATTGGTACAAGCATGCATAATTAATACTCTTACACCCAAGAATCATACTCCCAATCACCCATCTTTTACCCAAACTCGAAATGGAAGACTAGGGGTTTGAATCTTACCTCTTGAGTGAAGATCTTATGAGATTTCCTTGTTGGATTTCAAGTCTTGAACAAGCTCTTTATGAACAAAACAATTCATCTACTTCCTCTCTCTATAACACTCTCACTTCTCTCTAAAATATCAGGTTTTAGCTCAAGAAATGACTTACCCCCTCTNTTTTAGGCAAATCTATCTTCGAAGTCAATTCAGAATAGTTGAATCAAGGATCATTTCATAACCTTTCTCACATTATTTCATTTCATTGGCACCATTGGCCATAAGTATAACTTTCATTCTTGGCACAGTGGCCACACTTTATATCTTCAACACACTTCTTTCACTTTCAAGCATATTTATCGATTATCAACAAGAAGCCATTTCCAATCAAGACTTTAGGTGCACGTATTAGTAATTAAGAGTCTTAAGCATATCGAGTTTTTCTCACACAAGTTGGCATCATAACTTTCATTTGAAACACGACTCAAAGCCATAACATTTTAATGCACATAGCATTCTTGAAAACATTCCCGAAGGATAACATAAAGTGATAGGAACATTCGAAACACATTTTGAATACATAATTATCGACATTTTGCTTATTCGGGACAATAAAATTTATTAGGAACATCTCGGAACATAGAATATGGAACTTGAGACAATTATAGTTGAAACCTACGGGAACGTCATGGAATTAAATTCTAAGAGAGTAGTTTTGCCAACATACCTCACGTTGAGATTTCCTTAAATTACTACAACGTTCCGGAAATTCTAGCAATCCCAATCTATTTTGAGACACAACAAAATAGAACAGAAATTAGGAAGATATTCATGGTTGCATCTCATTTGAGCATTTTATCAAACACTAGGTGTGCAAATTTTGCTACAAGGTTCTTCTACACGATTTCCTTCACTCCTCAACCCAATCTTTACTTATTTTAGCTCAACAATCTTCCCACAAACCTAATTGGTACAAGCATGCATAATTAATACTCTTACACCCAAGAATCATACTCCCAATCACCCATCTTTTACCCAAACTCGAAATGGAAGACTAGGGGTTTGAATCTTACCTCTTGAGTGAAGATCTTGTGAGATTTCCTTGTTGGATTNTGGAAACGATGTTTCAAGTCTTGAACAAGCTCTTTATGAACAAAACAATTCATCTACTTCCTCTCTCTATAACACTCTCACTTCTCTCTAAAATATCAGGTTTTAGCTCAAGAAATGACTTACCCCCTCTCTCTACCCGGCCTTGGGGTTATTTAATAGGCTCCTACACGTACGGCCATTCACCTGGGCAAGTGGCCGTGCATCTGGCCGCACACACAAGGCAGAAACTCCCAAATATGCGCGGCCGCGCATCTGGGCACGCATATGATATAGGTCTAGTAAAATGGCCATACATTTCTGTAGATATCTCCAAATGACAAACGGTTTGATGCATTGGAAACTAGACTCAAAGTACTTTAGTTTTATAGGTATATCACCACCTAAGTCATTATATGGAGGGAGTTCTATTCATTTGAATTCGGGTCTTGTACCAATTGAAACATCGTTTCCACTTAATGTATCTAACTTGTTGCACACAAGTTCGTGCCATCAACAAAACTCCCTAGTATGTTCAAACACACCTTAAACATACATTATCAATTCAAAATGATAAGTATCTATCCCATAGGTGTCCTTTAATAGTCAAATACGTTATTCCCAAATACCGTTGGCGCACTTTAAAATCTTAAATCATTAGGAAATTTTTATGTGGCCTAGATTGACTTTTTGATATCAGGGTCAAAATCCAATTCTGAAAATTTTAATAGGTAATTTATGTCATTTATGACTTCTGTGCAAAACTGGAGGTCAATCGGAGTTGAATTGATATGTTTCGGCATCGTATGTGGAAGTTGGAATTTGTTAGTTTTCATTAGGCTTGCATTGGGTATGATTTGAGTTTTTAGCATTGTTTGATGTAATTTGAGGCTTTGACTAAGTTCATATGATATTTAAGGACTTGTTGGTATATTTATCTGAGGTTCCGGGAGCCTCGGGTGTGTTTCGGATGGCTAACGAATCAAATTTTAGACTTGGAGTTTTGCTAAAGTTTTTCTGGTGCACCAATTGGAAAGCTGTAATTTTTGTGCTATGCGATCACGTAGGTATGTCCGCTATCATGAAGCTGTTGGCCATCAATACTACGTGAATGCGTGGATTAAGCCGCGTTTGCATACTGTGAAGGAGGGAACTGGAAAATTCACGCGATGTGTTATGCGATCAGAGCAGGTAGTGCAGGGACTCCAGATGTCGAGGGTACTACCAGTCTAGCCGGTTGTAGCGGCTCAGGACCATGTGAGTTTTATTATGAATAACGAGGAGCATAAGAGATCAGAGAGATTTGGGAGACTCCATCCTCCATCATTCATTGGAACTGAGTTAGAGGATGCTCAAGATTTCTTGGACAGGTGCTAGCAGATTCTTCGTACACTGGGTATTCTTGAGACCTGTGGGGTCTCATTTACTACCTTTCAGCTTACCGGGGCAGCCATCAGATAGTGGGAGGCTTATGAGAGGAGCAGCCCAATTGGTGCAGCACTGCTTTCATGGCATGAGTTCTCAATTCTCATTTTTTAGAAATTTGTGCCATAGACCCATAGAGGGGAACTACGCAGGCAGTTCCAACAGCTCCGTCAGGAGGACATGTCAGTTACCTAGTATGAGATGAGGCTTTCAGACTTGGCTTGTCATGCAGTCTGGTTGGTTCCCACTGAGAGGCAAAATATTAGGAGGTTCATTAATGGCCTCAACCAGCAGTTTTGTTTAGTTATGATTCTAGGGAATGTAGCAGGTGTTAAGTTCAACGAGGTGGTCGATAGAGTCCGACACCTAGAAATGGTCCGTACTCAAGAGCATGAGGAGAGGGGGGCCAAGAGGTCTCGTGGTCCGGGTAATTCCAACGGTGTTCCTTTTGGGGGACAGTCCTCTCACAATAGTGGTCGACTTTATAGGCCCGATCAGATGGTTCATACGGCTCATCGTGGTGCATCAGCTAGGCATGGTTCATATAGTACTCGACCGAGTCAGTCATCTCTTAGTGCACTTCCCGCTCAGTGTGTATCTCGTGCACCATTAGTGCAGGGTTAATCTATACCAGGTTCTTCTATAGTTATTTTGGTTATCGAGGTCCACCTCAGTACTTGCCGCCATTGTCAGAGAAGGGTTGTTTTGAGTGTGTAGATTTGGGTCATATGAAGATACATTGTCCCCACCTTTCGCGAGGTCCAATTGAGCAAAGCAGTTAGGTGTGACTCCCGCACCAGTTATTCCACCACCCGCCCAGACAGTATGGGGTGGGGCACATGCAACTAGAGGCCGCCCTAGAGGAGGAGGCAGATCAGGTGGTGGTCATGATAAATTCTATGTTATTCCTGCCAGAACACATGTAGTTGCCTTAGACACGGTAATCACATGTATTGTCTTAGTATGCCACCAGGATGCTTCTCTATTATTTGATCCCAGTTCCACATATTTGTATGTCTCGTCATATTTTGCTCGTTGTTTGGAATTGCCCCGTGTGTCCATAGTTTCACATGTTCATGTATCTACGCTGGTGGATGATACCATTATTGTGGACCGTGTTTATCAGCCGTGTATGGTAACTATTAGGGGATTGGAGACCAGAGTTGATCTTTAATTGCTTAGTATGGTCGATTTTGATATGATCTTGGGTATGGATTAGTTGTCTCCATGTCATGCTAGTCTAGATTGTCATGATAAGATTGTGATGTTTGCAATGCGAGGGTTTCCAATGATCGAGTGGTGAGGTTCTCCAGATTTTATCCCCAGCAGGGTAATTTCTTATTTAAAGGCCCAACGAATAGTTGAGAAGGGGTGTTTATCATATTTGGCCTTTGTGCGAGATATTGATGCAGACACTCCTACTATTCATTCTATTCCGGTAGTGCGATATTTACCGGATGTGTTTCCTACAGATCTTTCAGGCATGCCACCCGATAGGGGTATTGATTTCGGTATTGACTTGGTGTCGGACACTCGGCCCATTTGTAATCCTCCATATCGTATGACACTAGCAGAGTTGAAAGAATTGAAAGAGTAGCTTTAGGAACTTCTTGATAAGGGGTTTATTAGGCCCAGTGTGTTGCCTTGGGGTGCACCGGTTCTATTTGTGAAAACGAATGATGATACAATGCGGATATGCATTGACTATATGCAGTTGAATACAGATACAATCAAAAATAGGTATCCTTTGACGCGCATTGATGATTTATTTGACCAGCTCCATGGAGCTAGAGTATTTTCCAAAATTAGTTTGAGGTCCGCGTATTACCCGTTGAAATTCGGGATTTTGATATTTTTAAGACGGCATTCAGGACCCGTTATGGACACTTTGAATTTCTCGTGATGTGTTTTCGGCTAACCAACGCCCCAACAACATTTATGCACCTAATGAATAGTGTATTCCAACTGTATCTTGATTTGTTTGTCGTAGTACTTATTGATGATATCCTGGTTTACTCATGTAGCCATGAAGAGCATGCACAACATTTGAGAATTGTACTACAGAGGCTGAGGGAGGAGAAACTTTATGCCAAATTCACCATGTGTGAGTTGTGGCTTAGTTCAGTAGCATTCTTGGGACACCTGGTGTCTAGAGAAGGGATTTGTGTAGATCCGAGGAAGATAGATGCAATTCAGAGTTGACCCAGGACATCTTTAGCTACTGAGATTCGGAGTTTCTTTAGGTTGGCCGGATATTATCGTCGCTTTGTGGAAGGTTTATCATCCATTGTTGCGCCTATGACTAAATTGACCAAGAAAGGTGCTCTATTCAGGTGGTCAGATGAGTGTGAAGCGAGATTTCAGAAGCTTAAGACTGCCTTGACCACAACTCCCGTTCTAGGTTTGCCTTCAGCGTCGAGTTCTTATAATGTGTATTGTGATGCTTCTCGGATTGGTATTTGTGCGTGTCTTAATGCAGGTCGATAGAGTAATTTCTTATGCTTCGCTCCAGTCGAAGCCACATGCAAAGAGCTACCATGTTCATGATTTAGAGTTGGTAGCTATTATTCATACATTAAAGATTCTTGTGAGGTATTTACAGATCATCGGATCCTACAACACTTATTCAAACAAAAAGATCTAAATTTGAGGCAGCACAGATGGTTGGAGCTGCTAAAGGACTATGATATTACCATTTTGTATCATCCCGGGAAGGCCAATGTGGTGGCCAATGTCTTGAGTAGAAAGGTGGTGAGTATGGGTAGTCTTTCTTTTATTCCTGTTGGTGAGAGACCACTTGCATCAGATGTTCAGGTTTTAGCCAATCAGTTCATGAGGTTAGATGTTTCGGAGCCCAGTTGGCTTCTAGGTTGTGTAGTTTCTTAGTCTTCCTTATATGACCGCATCAGAGAGCGCCAGTATGATGATCCCTATTTTCTTGTTCTGAAGGACACCGTTCAGCACGGCGATACCAAGGATGTTACTATTAGGGATGATGGGTTGTTAAGGATGCATGGT
The DNA here is from genome assembly GCA_000715115.1 of Nicotiana otophora. Classification (NCBI taxonomy): domain Eukaryota; kingdom Viridiplantae; phylum Streptophyta; class Magnoliopsida; order Solanales; family Solanaceae; genus Nicotiana; species Nicotiana otophora. The sequence continues at coordinate 9,287 of AWOL01S0007632.1, read as the reverse complement.
CGGATTTGTATACGGAAACGTAGATGGGCTGCATGAGTTGATTCTTGAGGAGGCCCACAATTCGCGGTGTTCCATTCACCCCGTGCCGAAAAGATGTATCATGACTTGAGGAAGCATTATTGGAAGAGAAGGATGAAGAAAGATATAGTGGGGTTTGTTGCTCGATGTTTAAATTGTCAGCATGTGAAGTACGAGCACCAGAGATCGGGCGGATTGCCTCATAGACTTGAAATTTCGGAGTGGAAGTGGAAGCAAATCACCATGGATTTCGTAGTTGGGCTCCCATGGATTTCGCGGAAGTTTGATGCTATTTGGATGAATGTGGATAGATCTACCAAGTCCGCGCATTTTATTCTAGTCGGTACTACTTATTCTTCAGAGTGGTTAGCTGAGATTTATATCCGCGAGATTGTTTGCCTTCACGATGTGCCAGTGTCCATCATTTCTGATAGGGGCACGCAATTTACATCACATTTTTGGAGATCAGTGCAGCGAGACATGGGCACACAGGTTCAGTTGAGTACAACATTTCACCCTCAACAGGACGGACTATTCGAGCGCACAATTCAGATATTGGAAGATATGTTACGTGCTTGTGTTATCGATTTCGGGGGTCTTTTGGATCAGTTTCTGTCTCTAGCAAAGTTTGCCTATAATAACAGCTACCAATCGATAATTTAGATGGCTCTGTATGAGGCTTTATATGGGAGATGGTGTTAGTCTCCGGTAGGTTGGTGAGTTGGGTGAGGCTAGGCTATTGGGTACTGACTTAGTTTAGGATGCTTTGGAAAAAGTTAAATTCATTCAGGACCGAATACGCACGACGCAATCTAGACTGAAGAGTTATGCTGACCGTAAGGTTCGTGATGTTGCTTACATGGTAGGAGAGCAGGTACTACTCAGAACATCGCCTATGAAGGGTGTTATGTGATTCGAGAAGAAGGACAAGTAGAGTCCTCGGTATATTGGGCCTTTTGAGGTACTTGAGAGGATTGGAGAGGTGGCTTATAAACTTGCATCGCCGCCTAGTCTATCGGGTGTTCATTTAGTGTTTCATGTATCTATGCTCCGTAAATATGTTGGGGATCCGTCTCATGTTTTAGACTTTAGCACAGTTCACATCGATGTTAATTTGACTTATGATGTGGAGCTTATGACTATTTTGGATCGGTAGGTTTGAAAGTTAAGATGAAATAACATAGCCTCAGTGAAAGTGCAGTGGAGAGGTCAGCCAGTCGAAGAAGCTACTTGGGAAACTGAGGGGGAGATGCGGAGCAAATATCCACACCTATTTGACCCTCCAGGTATAATTCTAAACCCATTCGAGGACCAAAGCTTGTTTAAGACGGGGAATGTAACGACACTGAGCGGTTGTTTTGAGTATTACAGCCATGTTTCCCCATTTACTGCTTATTCTGTGTTCAATTATAGTTATGTGACTTGTCGGGGAAGTTTCCGAATGAATTGGAACACTTAGTCCAAAGATTTAAAACTTAAGTTAAAATAATTGACAAATGAAGAATTATGTGTAAACGGCCCCAAAATGGAATTTTGATAGTTCGAATGGCTCCGTATGGTGAATTCTGACTTAGGTGTGTGTCCGGATATTTATTTAGAGGTCCGTAGTAAAATTTTGCTTGTAATGGCGAAAATAGGAAATTTAGGTTTGGAAGTTTGACCCGGGAGTTGACTTTATGATATCGGGGTCAAAATCAAATTCTGGAAATTTGAATTGGTTCGTTATGTCATTTATGAGTTGTGTGCAAAATTGGAGGTTAATCAGATTTGATTTTATAGGTTTCGGCATCGAATGTACAAGTTGGAATTTGTTAGGTTTCATTAGGCTTGGATTGGGGTATGATTCGTGTTTTTAGCATTGTTTGATGTGATTTGAGGCTTCGACTATGTCTGTATTATGTTTTAGGACTTGGTGGTGTATTTGGTTGAGATCCAGGGGGCCTCGGGTAAGTTTCAGATGGCTAACGGATCGAATTTTGGACTTGGAGTTTTGCTGAAGCTTTTCTGGTGCAGTGTCTTGTTTCCTTTTACGCGATCATGTAAGAAGGTCCGCAGTCACGCAGGCTAAATTGGATAGCTTGAATTTTGTGCTATGCAATTGGTTAGGTAAGTACGCGATTGCAAAGCTGTTGGCCAGCAGTACTACGCGAACGCGTGGATTAAGCCGTGTTCGCATAGAGTGAAGGAGGAAACTGGAAAATTCACGTGTTTTGCTATGCGATCATATAGCTGTCCGCGATAGCGTAGGGTGGAGGGATCCGCGATCACGTAAGATAAAATAATGGCCGGGGAAAATTTTTCTTCGCGATCGCGTGAGTTTGTCCGCGATCGCATAGTGGAAATGATTGGGCAGCAGGACTTATGTTATGTTCGTTTCATTTTCCATTTGTGACGATTTGGAGCTCAGGGAGAGGCGATTTTTGGGAGATTTTCAATGGAAACATCGAGGTAAGTATTCGTAACTCAATTTTGGTCAAATTACCCGAATCTATAGTTATTTTTAGCATTTAATTGATATTTTAAGTTGGAAAAAAATTGTGATGCTGGAATATGGTAAATTTTGTATGGTTGCACTCGTGGTTGGATGGGCGTTCATATTTTGTGAGTGGAATTTATGATTTTTTTGAAAATGCGTATTTTTATATGGAATTAATTCCTATAATTAGGGTTGACTGTATTGAATTAATTGTGACTAGATTCAAGGCATTCAGAGGCTTGATTCGTGAGGCAAAGGCATATTGGAATAAATAATTACACGGTTTGAGGTAATTAACATTTCTAATATTTGTTCTGAGGGTATAAATTCCCAAAATTACGTGTTATGTGACTAGTTTGAGGTGACGCACATGCTAGGTGACGGGCGTGTGGGCGTACACCATAGAATTTGTGACTTAATTGATTCTGTGAAATTTCATAATCAAATAATCATGTCATTATCCACATATCCTCCACATGTTAAGGAATTGAGTTGAGACACATATTAAAGCTCATGTTTAGACTACGTGCTGATATTTTTGGGACCCGCAGAGGTCGTGCTGTTGTGGAATTAGTTGTTTCAAAATTTAATTTATACTCAGTCACATCTATTATTTGCATATCATACCTCAGTCTCTGTTTCCATTCATTGATACATCATATCATTTTTCCAACTCGTGTGAACTGTGGAATAAAATAATTTAGGTTGGAACTTCAAAACACAATAAGAGCAAAAGGGCAAATCGCCATTTGTCCTATGCCATCTAGACTTTTGTTTGTTCCGTTACTTTGATGTTTTATGTATACCTAAACCCCATAAGATCCTAATATATTAATTTAAGATTACATAAGCTTAATTATCATGTGTTGATGCTTAGATTATTCCTATATCATATTTAGACGTCCATGTCACAAGTTAGCCACTATGAGTCGACATTACATTCACAATTCCGTTTTGTCGATCGTTTGACACTATTGTGGATAATTGGATATCCTTTAGTTTGATGTTATCATCTTGGCCGAGTATCCATTCCCGTGTATATTGCGGTGCTTGCTGTTATTTTTGGGGATTATCAAGTTTTAGGGGAAACTCT
>AWOL01S0007631.1:159027-185521 GCA_000715115.1 Nicotiana otophora | reverse complement strand
GGGTTACCCCTCTAGAGTTCATAGTTACAGAGTGGTACGCTCGGGTCGAGTATGGGACCGGGTTCCGGCCACGTCCCTTCAGGTTTGGGGCGTGACAGGTGCCCTTCCTCGGCCTCTACCTCGGCCTCTAGCAACAGGGGGAGCATCCTCTCCCAGGTCAGAAATGTTTGTCGTGCGCGTTCTCACCATCTGTGAGAGAATAAGAGGAAGAAAATTAGTACACCATCAACTGCACGATAGAAGTTGAATAAAGAGTGGTTCCCTAACACCCTACAGCCTCTCGAAGATAAGTATGGACGTCTCTGCACCGATACGCAAGGCTCTATTAGGCCTGCCTATAACTTGTGAGACCTACGTGAACCTAGTACTCTGATACCATGTTGTCACGACCAAATTTCATACTAGGCCGTGATGGCACCTAACGTCGCGGCTAGGCAAGCCAACTGTGAACTAGTCACACGATTTCCTCTTTTTAACAAATTCTTTTCCAAGTAATTAAACTTTCTTCAGATTAAAAGGATTTGAGAATTAACAGATCAAAAATGAATAAGACGAAAGCCACTGTGTGCAATCATAATCATAGAATAAAACCAAAACTGCAAGTCTACTAGTGTATGCCAAGACCTGATGTCACACATGTATGGGCATCTAGTAGAATATACAAAAGAATACTAGTCTACTGTCCGAAGTGAAATAGACATAAAAATACAATCAAAAGAAAGACTCTAGCTACTGCAGAACTGGCTCAAAAGGCAACTCACCGTGAAGCCCCAAAGTAGTAATCAAGTGTGCGCGCCGGACTGATATCCAGATGCACCTGCCTCAAATCCTGCAGATTCAGTGCAGAAGTGTAGCGTGAGTACATAAACAACATGTTCCCAGTAAGTATCTAGTCAAACCTCGAAGAAGTAGTGACGACATATCGACTTCGACACTTACTATGGGCCAACAATATAATATACTATGAAATTCTAATTAAACATGATATATATAGATGACAATAGAAGATGGAGCAAGAATACTTAAACAATATTGTTACCGTTGTAAAAAGAAATCAAATCTTTTCCCTCAATTTAACTATTTAACCTCTCAAGTCAATGAAACGATATCAAATATAAGAGGGCTTAAGTATTATCACGCACGAATTATTCTGAGGACGTACAACCCTATCCAAATATATATAAACATAAATGGTGTGCACTGTCGAGGCTCGAACGGCACGAACCATAGATGCATCAATTAACCTGCCGAGGCAAATGGCCCGCTCCCACGAGAGTAGTGGAAATTTACCCCGCTCGCTAAATATACTTGCGATGTGGTTGAACATAGATGTTTTTTATGAAGTTATCATAATATCCCTCAATTCTTTCCAAAATAAGAAATTCAACTAGAAACTCTAAAAATCTTGATATCCTCAACCTCAACTCTATTCAAGACAATTAATAAGCATAATCAAATAACGGTATCAACAAAACATGGTGAAACCTAAAACTACCTGGACATAAGCATGAGTAGTAGCTACGTACGGACTCTCGTCACCTCACGCGTACGTAGCCTCCCACAAATATAAGCACATATGAATTAAGTTTACCTATAGGGTTAGTTCCCTCTTACAAGGTTAGAAAAGAGACTTACCTTGTCACAAGCCTACTTCTGATCCAAGATTGTGCTCAAACCCTTAATTTGGTGCCAAACGACTCGACACTAGTCAAATATTATATAAAATGATCAATACTTGTTCAAAAGTTCATATCTTAACTATCAAAGTGATTTACCAAGCTCATTTGAAAAATCTCTAAAACTCACCCCCGGGCCCACGTGCCCGGATTCCAGAAATGTTTGAAGAAAATTGTTACCCATGACCTCATGAACTAAATTATATGATTTTCATCTAATTCAATAATACATTTCGTGGCCAAATCCCATTTTTATCCAAAACCTAGGTTTTCATCTAAACCCTTGATTTTACCAAATATTTACATGTTAATCTACCCATAATCTATGTATTAAATTCACATTTGATAGGAATTACTTACGTCAATTAGTTGATGAAAATCCCCTCTTTAACCAGCTCCAAAATCGCCCCAAGAAGTGTAAGAAGTGGGTAAAATGCCTAAGTCCCGTATTTAAAACAACCCTACTGCCCAGCGAATCTCGCACCTGCGAGGCCACTGCCGCACCTGCGGTGCCGCTTCTGCGGAAGAAATCTCGCTAGTGTGTCCTCCCCCAGCCGGCCAACATTCGCATCTGGGAAGCTGGAGCCGCTCCTGCGTGACTGCTCATGCAACCACTGACGCGTGCCTGCGGACATAGCCGCTTTTGCGGTTTCCGCCATCGCACATTCACTTTCGCAAGCGCGCAAACTCGCACGCATCTGCGGTCCATGGCCAAATTCTCTCAGTCACTTTTGCGGCACAAACCATGCATCTGCGGGCTCGCACCTGTGGCCCAAGGCTCGTAGGTGCGGTTACACCAGAAGTGGTGCAACCAGCAGCCCTCTTTAGTTTAAAACTCAATCCGCGCATCGTCTGAACGGCATCCGAGGCCCCGTCCAAACATACCAACAAGTTTGGAATCATGAAACGAACTTGCTCAAACTCTCGGAACGTACAAAACAGCATAAAAACTAAGAATCACACCCCAAACCAATTGAATCAAAATATGAACTTCAAGTTCGTTAATTGACTCCCAACGCGCCAAAACGTGCTTAAGCTACTCGGAATGACACTAAATTTTGCGTGCAAGTCTTAAATGACATTACGGACCTACTCAAATTTCCGAAACCGGAAACCGAACCCAATAGCAAAAGTCCACCCTCGGTCAAACTTTTCAAAAAATCCAAATATCCATTTTCCCCAAATGACCCCGAAACGACCTACAGACCTCCAAATCCACTTCCGGACGCGCCACTAAGTCCTGAACCATCATACGAACCTATTGAAACTGTCAAATTAGGGGAATGCGGTTCTAGAATGTAAAACGATCGGTCAGGTCGTTACATTCTCCACCTCTTAAACAAATGTTCGTCGTCGAACAGGTTTAGAATCATACCTGGAGTGCTGAATAAGTGTGGATATCTGCTCCGCATGTCCTCCTTGGACTGCCAAGTTGCCTCCTCGACTGGTTGGCCCCTTCACTGGACCTTTACTGCAAAAATCCTCTTGGACCTTAACGTGCGAACCTGCCTATCAATAATGGCAAATGCCTCCTACTCATAACCCAGGCTCTCATATAACTGAATCGTGCTGAAGTCCAACACATGTGGCAGGTCGGCATGATACTTCCGAAGCATGGATACATGGCAAACTGGATGAACTCCCGATAGACTAGGAGGCAAATCAAGCTCGTAAGCAACCTCCCCAACTCATTCCAACACCTCAAATGGGCCTACAAACCTTGGGCTCAACTTGCCCTTCTTCCCGAACCTCAAGATTCCCTTCATCAGTGAAACCTTCAAGAACACATGCTCTGAGCATGTCCAAAGTCAAGAACACATGGTCTGAGCATGTCCTCCAAGATCTAAACTGTCCGCTCCGACTGCCCGTCGATCTTCGGATGAAAGGTTATGCTGAGCTCGACACGGGTCCCCATTTCACTATGTACTGCTCTCCAGAAATGTGAAGTGAACTGAGGGCCTCTATCCAATATGATGGAAACAGGCACACCATGCAACCGAACTATCTCATGAATATAAATCTGGGCCAACCACTATGAAGTATACGTAGTCACAACTGGGATGAAGTGCGCCGACTTGGTCAATCTATCAACAATGACCCAATCTATATCGAACTTCTGCAAGGTCCGCGGCAACCCAACTACGAAATCCATAGTAATGCGCTCCCACTTCCACTCAGGTATAGTCATCTGCTGGAGTAGGCCACCTAGCCTCTAGTTCTCACACTCGAGCTGCTGGTAATTTAGGCACGAAACTACATACACAACTATGTCTTTCTTCATCCGCCGCCGCCAATAATGCTGTCTCACGTCGCGATACATCTTCGTAGCACCTGGGTAAATGGAATACTGAGAGTTGTGTGCTTCCTCTAGAATCCTCTCCCTCAAGCCATCGACATTAGGAACACATAGAAGACCCTGGAGTCACAGAACACCATCCTCACCGATAGTAACCTCCTTGGAACCACCCTGTAGTACCGTCTCTCTGAGGACCAACAAGTGTGGATCATCAATCTGTCGAGCCTTGATCTACTCCAATAATGACGACCGGGCAATGACTCATGTAAGAACTCAGCTGGGCTCTGAAATATCTAACCTCACAAGTCTGCTAAAATGAAGGCCAAGCTACCCATACTCTCTGCCTTTCTACTCAAGGCATCCACGGCTACATTCGCCTTGCCCGGATGATAAAGAATGTTGATGTCATAGTCCTTCAGTAACTCAAGCCATCTGCGCTGCCTCAAATTGAGATCCCTTTGTTTTAACAAATGCCTTAAGCTGCGATGATCAGTGTAAACCTCACAGGACACTCCATAAAGATAATTCCTCTAGATCTTAAGAGCATGAACAATTGCGACTAACTCCAAATCGTGCACATAATAATTCTTCTCATGGGGCTTCAGCTGACGTGAAGCATATGCAATAACTCACCCCTCCTGCATCAATACACAACCCAATACAAAACATGAAGCATCACAATACACAGTATACATCCTTGAGCCGAAAGGTAACACTAGAATAGGCGCGGTAGTCAAAGCTGTCTTGAGCTTCTGGAAGCTCGCCTCACAATCATCGGACCAACGGAATGGAGCACCCTTCTGGGTCAATCTAGTCAAAGGTGCTACAATATATGAGAAACCCTACACGAACCGGCGATAATAGCCTGCTAACCCCAAGAAGCTCCTGATCTCAATCGCCGAAGTAGGATGCGGCCAACTCTGAACTGCCTCAATCTTCTTGGGGTCCACCTTAATACCCTCGCCTGATACAACATGCCCCAAGAATGCTACAGAATCTAGAAAAAACTCATACTTGGAGAACTTAGCATATAACTTCTGTTCCCGCAAGGTTTGAAGCACCACTCTCAAATGCTGCCCGTGCTCCTCCATGCTACGCGAGTAGACCAAAATGTCATCAATGACGACAATGACAAACAAATCAATATATGGCATGAACACCCTGTTCATCAAATCCATAAACGCCGCTGGGGCGTTAGTCGAGCCGAAGAACATCACTAGAAATGCATAATGGCCATAACTAGTACGGAAAGTAGTCTTCGGAACATCCGAGTTCCGAATCTTCAACTGATGGTACCTTGATCTCAAGTTGATCTTAGAGAACACCCTAGCACCTTGCAACTGGTCAAACAAATCATCAATATTCTGCAACGGGTACTTGTTCTTGATGGTGACCTTGTTCAACTAGCGGTAATCAATGCACATCCGCATAGTCCCATCTTTCTTCTTCACAAATAAAATTGGTGCACCCCAAGGAGATACACTAGTCCTGACAAAACCATTTGCTAGGAACTCCTCAAGTTGCTCCTTCAACTCCTTCAACTCTTTCTGAGCCATACGGTACGGTGGGATAGATATAGGTTGGGTACCTGGAGCCAGATCAATACAGAAATTGATATCACGATCTGGTGGCATGCTTGGAAGATCAGAAGGAAACACATAGGAGAACTCCCAAACTATTGGCAATGAATCAATTGTCGGAGTCTCTGTGGTAGTATCCCAAACATTAGCTTGATAAGCCAAGCAACCCTTCTCTACTATATGTCGCGCCTTCAGAAAAGAGATAACTCGGCTAGATCAACTGACTGACGAACCCTTCCACTCCAATCTAGGCAACTCTGGCATCGCCAAGGTAACAGTCTTGGCATGGCAATCAAGGATGACGTGATATGGGGATAGCCAGTCCATGCCCAGGATGACCTCAAAGTCGGTCATATCAAGAAATAGAAGATCCGCTCTAGTCTCGTATCCACAAAATATGACCACACAGGACCAATAGATCCGATCCACAACAACAGAATCGCCCATAGGAGTGGACACATAAATAGGAGTGCCCAAGGACTCACGTGGAATATCCAGGAAACGGGCAAACGGAGATGACATATATGAATAGGTAGACCCTGAATCAAATAATACTGAAGCATCCCTACCGCAGATAGACCCTAGTTAGAGCACCACTTGGATAGCCTCCACCTCTAGGATGGCCCCTACACACCTTCCCTCTGCCTCTGGGTGGCCGGACGGCTGGTGTGGCTACTAGTGCTAAAATCATGGGCTACTGACTCTGCTGCACCGCCTTGCCTCGGAGTTTGGGACAAAATCTTTTTATGTGACCAGGATCTCCACACTTGTAACAACACCTCGGAGCAGTGTACTGCTGCCCTGAAGTCTAACCCTTGTGGCTTGAATACCCACCGGAACAACCCTGAATAGCTAGTGGGCGGTAAGAACTCTCCGGCATGGCACTGAAATAGGGTCTGGCCGGAATACCCCTAGGCTGACCACTCCCAAAATTGCGTCGGCCCCCTATCAGGGCACCTCTAAACTCCCAAGAAAAACGGACCCTCTTGTCCCTCTTCATCTTCTCTCTTCCTCTCTGATGGTAACCCTCAATCCTCCAAGCTATCTCCACTACTAGCTGATAGAAACTTACCATCTCAACCTCCCGGGCCATAGTAGCCTGAATACTTAAGTAAAACCCCGCAACAAACCTCCGCACTCACTCCGTCTTAGCAGGAAGTATCATAAGTGCATGGCGAGACAACTCAGAGAATCTCGCCTCATAATCGGTCACTAACATCTCACCTTGCTGGAGCTGCTCAAAATAAAATCGAAACTCTTCCGGATTGGGATTTGGAGGTCCGTAGTGTGATTTGGAACTTTGGCGTATGCCCGGAATCGAATTCGGAAGTCCCTAGCTCGAGTTATCGCACTTTGTTGAAATGTGAAAGTTAAAGGCTTAATGACTTTGAAATGTTTGACCAATGTTTGACTTTTTGGATATCGGGTTCGTATTTTGGTTCTGCAGCCCGGTATAAGTCCAATACTATATTTATGACTTGTCTGTCAAATTTGGTGAGAAACGGAGTTGGTTTGACATGATTCGGACGTCCAGTTGTGAAATTAGAAGTTCATGAGTTTTCTTGAAAATTTCCTTTGCTGTGATGCTAAATTCGTAGTTCTAGGTATTATTTTGGTGATTTGATCGCGTGAGCAAGTTCGTATAATGTTTTTAGACTTGTGTGCATAATTGATTTAGTGCCTCGAGAGCTCGGGCGATTTTCGGATAGGCTACAGAGTAAAATTGGACTTAGAAATATTGCTGGTGTGTTTTAGTTCTGGTGCAGGCCTCTGATCTTGCATTTGCAACCCCTTACGGGTTCGTATTTGCGAGCAATGCATCTAATTTGCGAAGAGTAGCTGGAGCACCTCAAGTTCGCATTTGCGAACAATGCTTCGCATTTGCGAAGTGGGTCGGGGGGTACAAGATCGCAATTGCGATCAGTTGGTCGCATTTGCGGAAGGTCAGAGTTCGCATTTGTGAATAATTCATCACACATGCGATGAAAGCAGAGATGTAAAGGTCTTCGCATTTGCGATTGATTCTTCGCATTTGCGAACCCAAGGTCGCAAATGCGACATCTGCAAATCATCAAATGGGATTTAGACAGGATTTTGGTCTATTCTCTCAAATGTTTAAAACACGAAACCCTAGAGGCAATTTTTCAAAGAACCTTTTTTCCCCAAATTATTGGTAAGTGATTCTAAATTAGTTTATTTCAATCTTTCACTACATTTCCTAAGATTCCAACCGAAAATCTTGTGTTTTCATGGTGGAAATTGGGGTTTTTTGATAGAATTAGGGATTTTTGTAAAATGGGGATTTAGACCTCAAATTGAGGTCGGATTCCAAAACAAATTACATAACTGGGCTCATTAGTCAATGGGTGTTCATATTTTATGACTTTTACCCGATTCCGACACGTGGGCCCGGGGTGGCTTTTTGGGACGATTTTACATTTTCTTGCTTTAGCTTTGATTTCATCAATTAGATTAGTTTCTTATAGTTGTATTTATGGTATGTAAGTGAGTTTGGCTAGATTTGGGCCATTCAGAGTGGATATTCATGGAAAAGGCATTGTTACCGATTGATTGAGTTTGGTTCGAGGTAAGTATCTTGCCTAACCTTGTGTGGGGGAACTACCCCTTAGGATTTGAGTCTTCTATGCTAATTGTATCTTGTGAAGTCCGTGTACGCGAAGTGACAAGTACGTGCTCGGGCTTATTTGTAGAAAGTTAGCCTTTTAGGGTTCTTAGGTCCTTGTATTCACTGAGTATTAAGTTGTTTTGTATTGATTAATATTTATTAATTACTAGTCTCACCTATACCTGCTTTAATTGGAATTAATTGCTTCATGATCCATTCTTATTGCCTATTTGACTCTTATACAACTTAACTGAAGATGTTTACCTCTCCTATTGCCATGCTATCCTTTCCTAACTGCTTATCTTTACTTGAAATGATTATTATCTCTTCTGTAATTGTTCCTACTTAATTGAGGTTATGATTATCTTCCTGCTACCTATCCTTAATTGAATTTGTAGTATTGCTTTCGTGATTGCTCAACCTTAAAAGATTTTTAGGTTTCCTATATCATAGTTGACATATCCTTATTGGAATTATTGACTGGTGATATCTCCCTTGTTGTTGAACTGTACTTTGTGGGACCGTTGTTACATATTATTCTCTCCCTTGTTGAGTTGTTCTTATTATGACTAGCATTCTTTATTGTGGATATTCCTTGTGAACTAGTTCTTCCGTTTCTTTGAGTTCTAGAATTTCTGAGTTGATTTAATTGCCATACTCTTGTATTATTGTCATTGTTGTTGTTGTACTTGTTGTGATGCACGAGGTTTCTGTCATGCGATTGTTATTGTGATGCACAAGGTTTCTATCGTGCGGTATTTTCGGTTGCCCGAGGTTTCTGCTATTCCCGGTGTCAGCCCAAAACCCGGTGTCACAAGTGCATGAGCATCAACTAGGAAATAAGATAAAATACATCATCTGTCCGTAATACAAATTAGACATGAAAATATAAATAACTCTGAAGGAAACTCTGCTGGCTGGGGATCGTAACATGGGATGCAACTCACCTAAGTTACCGCAATAACTGTGCCTCTACGCTTACAGGGCCACTAGACATATATGTACCTGCACATGAAGGTGCAGCAAGTGTAGTATGAGTACGTAAATCAACGTGTACCCAGTAAGTATCCAGTCTAACCTCGAAGAAGTAGTGACGAGAGGTCAACTCCGCCACTTACTATGGGCTAACAATAAAATACTGATGTTATAATTAAGCATGGATTTATATAATATAGCTGAAAACGCAATAACCGAAAATAATAAACAATCCTCTTACTAATAGAAATTCACGAATTTTATTTTCATCTTTCAACAATTTATATCTCAAGCCAATGGAGCAATGTCAGGTATTATTAGTTCCAAAGAGTTATCATGCGCAAGTCATGCCAAGGTCGTACGGCCCGATCCAACATAAATATTTAAACTGTGCACTGCCTAGGGTCGAACAGCACGAACCATAGATGCATCTATCTACTACCGAGGCGTTCGGCCCACTTCACAAAAGAGAAAATACATTTACAACAACCAATTCAGGATTTATAAAGGGGCAATTATTCAAGGGAACACCAAATTCTCATTAACGGTCAAGAAAAGAAAGTTTAACCTTTTACAATTCCCTTACCAAGTTTCAATATGATTTAAGCATTTAAATTAAGAAGTAGGGTACAAACATTTGTAGGTATAGCATGATATGTGTCCTAGACTATCTAGACAATAGCTTTATTAGTAGCTACGTACGAACTCTAGTCACCTCGCGCGTACGTAGCCCCCACAAATAGAAGCACATTTTTAATTCAATTCACCTATGGGGCTAATTCCCTCTTAAAAGTTTAGAAAAAAGGTTTACCTCGCTCTGAAATTCCATAACCGGCTCCAAATCCTTTCCAACAACTCAAACCGATGTCCATCGCTCCACAACTAGTCAATAAATGTGCAAATCCATAAATATATACTCTAATACTCATTATAATTCAATTTACAACAATTTCTAACTCCGCTCGAAAAGTCAATAAAATCACCCTCGGGCCCACGTGCCCGAATTCCGAAAATTTATGAAGATAATCACTATCCATAACACTACGAACTCAATTATATGATCTATTCCCAATTCCATGTCCAATTTCGGGGTCAAATTCAAAAAATACCAATTTCTAGATTTTCCTTCAAAACCCCAAATTTCTACAAATATTCATGCCTGAATCCATATAAAAACCATGTATTTAACTTACAATAGGTGGGAATAACTTACCTTGACATAGATGATGAAACCCCCCACTTGAAGCTCTCCAAATATTGCCCAACCAAGAGAAAATGGAAGAAACTGGGTCGAATCCCCGCTTTAAAGAAACCTCACTGCCCAGCACGAATTTCGCTTATGCGGTGAGAAGGTCTCTTCTACGACAGCTGCTTTTGCGGCTCCAAGTCTTGCACCTGCGAGAAACCAAGCCAAGGTCATTGGCCGCTTCTGCGTCCCTCATGCGCATCTACGCCCACACTTCTGCGGCTCTTCGTGTGCAGGTTCAGTCCCGCTTCTACGAAACTTGACAGCATCTGCAGTCCAAGCCTTCCCGAGCCAGCTCCGCACCTGCGGCCAAAACCTCGCAGGTGCAGTTACACTAGATACCAGCTGCCTCATCATTCCTTTAGTCCAAAAGTTGATCTGTTAACCATCAGGAATCCACCCGAGGCCCCCGGGACCTCACCCAAATATACCAACACGTCTCAAAACATGATACGAACTTGCTCGAGGCCTCAAATCACATCAAACAATGCCACAACCATGAATCGCATCCCAATTCAAGCTTAATGAACTTTAGAACTTCAAACTTCTACATTCGATGCTAAAACCTATCAAATCATGTCCAATTGACCTCAAAGTTTGCACACAAGTCATGATTGACATTATGGACCTACTCCAGCTTGTAGAATTGGAATCCGACCCCGATATCAAAAAGTCCACTCCCTGTCAAATTTCTCAAAATCATCCAAATTTCCAACTTTCGCTAGATGACCCCAAAATGACCTATGAACCTCCAAATCCACTTCCGGACTCGCTCCTAAGGTCCGAATCATCATACGGAGCTATGCCCAGACTCGGAATCCCAAACGGACATCGATAACATTGAAATGCACTTCAACCCAAATTTATGAAATTCTTCCAAATGTCAACCTTCCAAAATCAGAATTTTAAAGCTTCAAATTCATCATACGAAGTCCTTTACTCAAAAATTATCATACGAACCTATTGGAACCTTCAAATCCCGATTCCGATGTCCTTTACTCAAAAATCCACCCTTAGTCAACTCCTCCAATTTAAAGCTTCTGAAATCAGAATTTTGTCTCCAAATCAACTCCGAACTTCCCGAATTACAGTTCCGACCACACGTACAAGTCATAATACCTAAAGTGAAGCTACTCATGGCCTCAAACTACCGAACAACGCGCTAGAGCTCGAAACGACCGGTCGGATCGTTACATTCTCTCCCACTTAAACATACATTCATCCTTGAACGTGCTAAGAATTTTTCTGGAGTAGTCTGAAATCACCGTTTAACACCTTGTGCACCTACCCGTGCTACCACAAGTTAGTAGAGCACATTAGCTCGAGCCAATTTGAAGATCTTCCCCTTTATTTAGTCAAGTAAGCCTTAGAGTCAAATTCCAACATCCGGAATTCTCTACCAGGCCTGTTTCCAACATACGAACATCGTATCAATCACTACACACTGCACCAAACATGATTGTATACCCTTACTGAATTCTTACCATGCACCGCGTAACTCATTTGCTCAAGGTAATCTTTCCAACGCACAACAACTAAAATTTACACTGACCCGAAGTATGTAGTGTACCTTATAACCAATTAATCCTTGCTTTAACTCTCACAATACAACCACGATAGAGAAGTTGTGTAGAACTCATAACCATCTACCGAATCACAATTTATGGAGTCTCTCCTCCCGACAAGAACCATTACCTCATTTTAGACTGAATAACAATATTTAGTCTTTAATATCCCTTATATAAATCTGATCGCACTGATCCCAGGTCCAATAATCTCGTTTCACCCAGTATAAGCTGCTCAGGCAATAAGCCACCTCAGATACTGCAAAAGCCTCATATGATACCACATTGTGCTAATAAGCTACAAACTTGAATGTGATATATAAGGAAAATGAACTCTAGAATGAACTACTCAACCCACGTAACTAATTTAATAACCGAAAAGATGTTATGAACTTTCCTAAAAAATGAGACACTAAACACACGAATAGATATGGGAAACTGTACTCAACGTCACACTATTGCGGCGTGCAACCCGATCCAGACATGATACCATAGCGACGTGCAACCCGATCCAAACCTGATACCCATTGCGGCGTGCCACCCGATCCAATAACATACCCGTGGCGGCGTGCCACCTTATTTACACATAATAATCTAAAGAAAATACACATCGAGCTGTAACGCTTATACTCACGAAATGCTCGAATATCAACCATAAGCACGCCAAGTGGATAATAGAAATCATGGGGAGATGGGTAGCATCATACGCTATAAAACTCAAGCACAACTAAAGTGCGATATATGATCTGCATCTCGAGAGCCATCCTACTAACATAACACCACCGCTACGCGGGACCTCAACACATTGTACAAATAATTAAGCCGTCTCACAACCCACATGGCACAATAGAGTATTAGATGAAATAGGTGGAGACGAAATTAACATCCCATGCCCGAAAACTCTTCTATAAGGAATGGTATGCTGAATGAACACACCCAGGCTGGTGTAGAGTACACATCCACATTTGGACCCATCAACGGACCTCAAACCGATTCTGATCATACCATGCTTGGGCAAATAACCTCTCAAGGATCCACAATGACCCTATTCCCATGACACACAAGAACAATCGTCGAATTCGGAACAAACTTCCACAATTCACAACAAACTGAATAGAGCGCATTTCAAGCCTAAACCCTCACATTAGTGATACTACAAAAATCTCCATACTTGGATTTCAATCTTTAATCAATCAAGTGACTTCATGTCACACTTATACAATCTTCCCGTGGGATACACTCCCACGACCTTCCGCACCAGGTAACAAGTCTGCACCTCCATACCGTCGGCCACATTAATGCTATAAAGCAAATCAAGAATCCGCAAATCAGTACACAAAGCCTCTTACACAGGACACCGATCTCAGGTGACGCTAAAGACAATACCAGCTAATTCTTTCCTTCTCGTCCGGGCTCATGACATTCTTGTCAACACCGAACTGCAACCTTGATCCCCAGCTTCCAATTTCCATGCCGCTCACTGCATCTAACATGAAAATACGTGAGAGTACAAGAATTCCATAATAACCCCTGATCCACTAATAGAATAAACACTACGTCATATAGCAACCTTTCACTTAACTCATTTCAGGAGAACCATTGCAACACTCGACCGAATTCTTATAACTGCATAAAATACCACCCCAGGTACTGGTCTAAACCACCATGACCGTTCCAGGATCCATCTACACATAACATGCCATAATAACTCAAATGCCTCCAAGTAAACAATAAATTACAGTGGCCATCAAGCCTCGCACGTACCGCCACAACTACATGTAAAACTTAACACGTTGAAGGAACTGATCATTGCCACATCATGCCGATTCAACCATTACTAACCGTTCTGACTTATTCTAATTTACTCAGAACTTGCCATAGGAATAATAATAGCTCCATTCAAAACATGACGAACCCAATTCGCACTTATCCAGAAGGACCCTATTTAACGAGACCACGTTGTCTCAAAACCCACAAACCATATCATACCCTCCGTGTGCGCACATTCGCATCTTCAACTGGTACACCCATTATGATATTTCCTTTATGAATCCAAAGTTATTTTCTCTCATTCCTCCAGTGCTACACCGCAGACCGATGATAACATAGAACACTCTCTAAGCCCCTTTTCGTAATCCGCTACAATGCATGATACTTAACCATACTACGGACTCGAAATACTTAGGAACCGCGCTTTAAATTATTTTTTAGAATCCACTTTGACCGTTGTTGAGAGTCACCCACTTTGACTTGTTCCCAAATATGTTCAAACTCTAAGGCTCTACTAGCACAAGAACGCCCTCCTAAAGAAGCACCCAGTTGAATCACCTTTCTTGTACGTCACATCTACACGAAGCATAAATCCTAAGTCTTCCCAAAGCCTGAACATGAATCGACAAGGCCAATTATATCAAACATTCCTCAAATCCTTTGCTCAAATTCTCTTTCCTAAGTCATAATAACCCACCAATATGCCGATAACTAGAAACCTCACAAGTAGACAACCATGCAATCCAATCATAGGCGGTGGGGCTCTCCCACTTAGCTTGAAGCTACCATTACATAACCCTAGAACCTACCAAGATTCCTTATTCCTCACTGACATGACCTCGCGCAATTGACTCGCCAAATTCCTCGAAATCTTCCTATTAACCATTTCATGAACGCTCTGCATCCCTAGCCACATTCATATCTTCTACCTCTTACCGGGTAGCCAGTAGAATTCTTCATAGAAGCTTCATCAACACCACACAACCGTTAACCTGCTCACCTACAATAACCCACCTGTGGAAATTCCATGACGACATCTTCCAACAATGCTGCACCGAGTGCAGTTACCACGAAACCAATAAACCATCCTGAGCCCGTGCTCATTCACCAGTTGTACAAGTTCGTTCACTCCTCATAGACATCAACTAAAGGTGCGACAATACATTCCAATCCAAATTCATGTTGTATCCTTCTTCATATCCAGCAACTCATTTCCGTCGTATCCAACCTTTCTCTGTATAGCAGCTAATATTCCAAATTAATTTTGTAGACTTAGTCACTGTCCACCATGAGTTCCAAATCACTCTAAACTTTCCTCAACGCGTCTAGCTATACTACCACAGAACCCATATGATACCCGGCCACTCTCTCACTTTAATTAGACCCTCTCCTTTAAGCAACTACTCGACTTCTGTTTTCTTACACTTGGCCTTCTAGAAGTTTAACCACCGCAAGACACCTCCCATATGTCATTCCTCATCCTTCGCTACCCAGTTGTTGCCTTAAATAAAAATTCATCTCTGTAGCACCTGAACTAACAGATCACCGCCAACTTTAAACCTCCTCGAAGATCATCTTCCTTGATCCATAAACATTAGGATCACCAATTCGATTCTGAACCACAGCACACTGCGGCCTCTAACAGCCATTTCCCCGGCACTATTCACAATACTCTACCCCAAAGGCGATTTTGAAGAAGGCCATAACACCGGTGAGGTTAACACATTCAATCAAGGACGACGACACCACATCACGTATAAAGATTCAACCACGCTCCAAATACCAAATCTCGTTACTCCATCAACCCAAACCTAACCATTCTTAGTCTGATTGCCTTTCCTCCGCTGGAAATAAAATACTGAATCTCTGAGTCATGCATTGAGAAAAACCTCCTTCAAATCATTCACTGCCCCGACACATAGATAAGTATCCTACCATTACATCAATGCTGTGCTATAGCAACTCATAGATAGCAACCCGTGCACAGTCTCCAAACCATAGAAAATACTGATACTGAGCTGGAACAAAAGAACATCCTTCCGCAAGGCGACGACATTAGCACTATCGAATGTGCAGGGAGAAATATCACGCACTACATTTGTAGTGCCATTAAAATTCCTCGATTCCCAATTGATAACAAGCGCTTCACGTCGCATAAGATTGAATATGAAAGAAACTATCATGTCCCAAATCCTAACCTGTTGTGATGGTGCATATCGATGGTACTAGGCAAGCTGACATTTTCCAAATACTTCCAATATTTCACAGAAAGATAAATCAAAGGTTTTTAAATAACAGAGTTGTTGTAAACAGGAGATAAACCCAAAATACAACGCGAACATTAGCCCCAACATCGGGGTGTCACTAAGTCATGAGCATCTAAACAACCAGTCTAGGAAATAGTGTCTACAAGGGTCTATATCCATATACAATAAAGAGAAAGAAAAGAAGACATGGAAGGAGAAACAAGGACTGCGAACGCTGGCAGATACCTCGTAAATCTCCGATAATCAGCCGCGCACAAGATCAATGCCCTCCATGTCCGGAAAAACCTGGATCTGCACACGAAGTGCAGGTGTAGTGTGCGTATAACAAACTCAGTAAGTAACAATAATAAATAAAGAATTGAAAGATAGTGACGAGTTATACAGTTACAGTTCATTTCATTAATCTCAGCAATGAAAATAGACATGTTTCAATTCTGGAAATTCAAGTCAAATCAGTTACACATTACCAAGTTCAGGTAAAAACCGAATACAATATCTTCCTGAAATTTCAAAAATAGTAACATATACCAGATAAGTGTAGCAACAATGGAAACAACTACAGCCTCTCAGGGCACCAGTCACGTAATATTTCTGAATAGCTCAAACACTTGGCTCTCAGCCCTCAACACTCCCACTCAATAGCTACATGCACTCACTGGGGTGTATAGACTCTGGAGGGGCTCCTACATCCCAAGCGCTATAATCTGCACGGACAACTCACGTGCTACAGTATCATATCAGAATCCGCACAGAAAACACACGTGCTATAATATAAATATTATGATTCGCATAGACAACTCACGTGCTATGGTATCAATACCTCACAAACAGGGCCTCGGTCTTACTCAATCATCAACCTTTCTAGTCTCACGACCCTCAGTAATAAAAGAGAATCAGCGCAAAACAGAATGATATAATGTATCAACAGGGAATAACTGAAATATGCAAGTAAAACTACGACTGAGTACAAGTAACAATAAGCAGGGAGATTCAACAGGAATCACGACCACTGTGGGTCTCTACAGCACCAACACATAGCCTAAGCATGATTTCTAACAAGATTTGCTGTCAAATTTCTATAACACAGGAAGGCATAGCTAACAACAAGCTTATTCAACTTTTCAATTTCATAGAATGGACCAAGTCCCAATTCCCTCGGTGCATGCCCACACGCCCGTCACCTAGCATGTGAATCACCTCCAAACAATCATATAATTACACAATCTGGGGTTTCATACCCTCAGGACAAGATTTACAATTGTTACATACCTCAAACTGCGCAAAACTCTACTCCAAAGTGCCTTTGCCTCTCGAATCGGTCTCCAAACTCCATGCAACTACACACAAGTAGTACAATACAATTAATATAGGCTAAAAGAATCAATTCCATAAGAAAAATATGAAATTATAAGCAAAAATCCGAAATTGGCTCAAATTGGCCCCCGGACCCACGTCTCAAAATCCGACAAAAGTCACAAAACCTGTAAGCCCATTCACTCACGAGTCTAACCATACCAAATTTAGCAAAATCCGACACTATTTGGTCATCCAAATCCCCAAAATTCACTCTCCAATTCTCTAGCCCTAAACCCCCAAATTTCACCTCAATAACTCACCAACTAGGTGTAAAATCAGTGGAGAAACATCATTATTGAATATAAATGGACACAAGGAGCTTACCTTAGTAATCACTTCAAAATCCCTTTAAATAGCCTCCAATATCCGAGCTCAAAGTGGTGAAAATGGTGAAAAATCTCAAAGTCCCATATTTTTGTTCTGCCAAGGCCTTTCGCACCTGCGGCCTCTCATCCTCACCTGCGAAACTGCTTCTACGGTTATACCTCCGCTTATGTGGAAACCACTAGGCTCGCACCTGCACTCCATGTCTCGCACCTACGGAGGCTCTTCTACGGCCCTTCGTCGGCTTTTGTAGAAATGCCCAAGCCTTCAAACTTCGCATCTGCGGAGCCATTCACGTATCGGTGGGCTCGTAGATGTGCATTCTCCTACGCACCTGCGCCCCCTACCCTTCCTGGCCTTGCCCTCTTTTGAGACTTCCCTCTTCACTTTTGCGGGCTCGCACCTGCGATTAAACTTCCGCAGGTGCGATTACACAAGCTGAGTCCAAACCTCAGCAGTCTTCTAACTTCGAAACTTTGCCCGTTAACCACCCGAAATCAACTCGAGGCCTCCGAAACTTCACCCAAACATACCAACAAGTCTTATAACCCAATACGAACTTAGTCGAATCCTCAAATCACCTCAAACAACCTCAAAACACGAATTATGCATGGATTCAAGCCTAATGAACTTAGAAATTTCCAAATTCTACAAACGATGCCGAAACCTATCAAATCACATCCGATTGACCTCAAAATTTGCACACAAGTCATAAATGGCACCATGAACCTACTCCATTTTCTGAAACTCCAATCCGACCCCGATATCAAAAACTTCCACTCTCGGTCAAATTTGCCAAAATTCAAACTTTCGCCAATTCAAACCTAATTCTACTACGGACCTTCAAATCACATTTCGGACGTGCCCCTGAGTCCAAAATCACTTGACGGAGCAAACAAAGCCATAAAACTTAAATTTTGAGGTCGTTTACACATATGTCGACATCCGGTCGACTTTTCCAACTTAAGCTTTCAATTAAGAGACTAAGTGTCTCAATTCACTCTGAAATCTCTCCGGACCTGAACCAACTAACCTGGTAAGTCATATAACAGCTACAAAATACAAAAGGAGCAGAAACAATGGGGGAACGGGGCTACAACTCTCGAAATGACAGGCCGAGTCGTTATATCCTCCCCCTCTTAAACAAATATTCATCCCCGAACGGGTCTAGAAACATAATTGGACTCTCAAATAGGCATGGATATCTTCACCGCATCTCCTGCTCGGTCTCCCAAGTAGCCTACTCAACGGGTTGACCTCTCTATTATACCTTTACTGAAGCTATATTCTTTCACCTCAACTTCTGAACCTGTCGACACAGAATAGCCATTGGCTCCATATCATAAGTCAAATCACCATCCAACTGAACCGTGCTAAAATCCAATGCATGAGACGGGTCGCCAACATACTTTCGGAGCATGGAAACATGAAATATTGGATGCACACTCGACAAGCTAGGTGGCAAGGCAAGCTTGTAAGGCACCTCCCCAATCCTCTAAAGTACCTCAAACTGCCCAATGAACCGAGGGCTAAACTTGCCCTTCTTCCCTGATTGCATAACACCCTTCATGGGTGAAACCTTCAAGAGAACCTTCTCCCAAACCATGTAAGACACATCACTGACCTTCCTGTCGGCATAGCTCTTCTATCTAGACTGCGCCGTGCGAAGCCGCTCCTGAATCAATTTAACCTTGTCCAATGCATCCTGAACTAAGTCTGTATCCAGGAGTCTAGCCTCACCGGGCTCAAACCAACCCACTAGAGATCTATACCGCATCCCATACAAAGCCTCATACAAGGCCATCTGGATGCTCGACTGATAACTGTTGTTGCAAGCAAACTCCGTGAGATGGCAGAAACTAGTCCCATGAACCTCCAAAATCAATGACACGTGCACCTAGAATATCCTCCAATATATGAATAGTGCGCTCGGACTACTCGTCCGTCTGAGTGCCCAACTCTCGCTGCACGGCTCTCCAAAACTGCGATGTAAATTGTATACCTCTATCTGAAATGATGGAAACGGGCACATCGTGAAGGCAGACAATCTATCGAATGTAAATCTTAGCCAGCCGCTCTGAAGAATAAGTGGTGCCCACTATAATGAAGTGCGCAGACTTGGTCAGCCAATCCACAATCACCCAAATAACATCGAACTTCCTCGAAGTCCGTGGGAGCCCAACTACAAAATCCATGGTGATCCGCTCCCACTTCCACTCTGGAATCTCTATCCTCTGAAGCAAGCCACCTAGTGTCTGATGCTCATATTTTACTTGCTGGCAATTAAGGCACCGAGCTACAAACCCCACTATGTCCTTCTTCATCCTCCTCCATCAATAGTGCTGCCTCAAGTCCTGGTACATTTTCGTGGCACCCGGATGAATGGAATACCGCGAACTGTGAGCCTGCTCAAGAATCAACTCACGTAGCCCATCCACATTGGGCACACAAATCCGACCCTGCATCCTCAATACCCCATCATCCCCAATAGTCGCATCTCTAGCATCACCATGCTGAATCCTGTTCTTGAGGATAAGCAAATGAGGATCATCATATTGGCACTCTCTGATGCGATCAAATAAGGAAGACCAAGAAACCACACAAGCGAGAACCCGACTAGGCTCTAAAATATCCAATCTCACGAACCGGTTGGCCAAATCCTGAACATCAACCGCAAGAGTTCTCTCACCAACTGGAATAAAAGCAAGACTACCCATACTCATCGCCTTCATACTCAAGGCATCGGCCACCACGTTGGCCTTCCCTGGATGATATCGAATAGTGATGTCATAGTCTTTTAGCAGCTCCAACCATCCCCGCTGCCTTAGATTGAGATCCTTCTGTTTGAACAAGTGCTGGAGGCTCCAATGATCCATACAACCTCACAAGACACACCGTAGAGATAATGCCTCCAAATCTTACAGAAAGCTCCGAATCTCCGTAGCTAAGGATAGTCTAGGCCAACTCTAAACCGCCTCTATGTTTTTCGGATCCACCTAAATACCCTCACTGGACACCACGTGCCCCAAGAATGCCACTGAGCTGAGCCAAAACTCACACTTGGAGAACATGGCAAAAAGCTTCTCCCCTCTCAACCGCTGCAACACAACCCTCAAATGTTGGGCATGCTCCTCCTGACTACAAGAGTACACCAGGATATCGTCAATGAACACAATAACAAACGAGTCAAGATAAGGCTGAAATACATTGTTCATCAGATGTATGAATGCTACTGGGGCATTAGTCAACCCAAAAGACATCACAGTGAACTCATAATGGCCATATAGGGTCCTGAAAGCTGTCTTAAGAATTTCTGAGTCCCGAATCTTCAACAAGTGATATCTTGACCGCAAATCAATCTTGGAGAACACCCTCACACCCTGAAGCTGGTCAAATAGATCATCAATACGCGGAGAAAGATACTTGTTCTCGATTGGGACCGTGTGCAACTGCCTGTAATCAATGCACATTCTCATAGTACCATCCTTCTTCTTCACAAATAGAACTGGTACACCCCAAGGTGACACGCTAGGCCGAATAAACCCCTTATCAAGGAGTTCCTGAAGCTGCTCCTTCAATTCCTTCAACTCAGCTGGTCCCATACGATACGGTGGAATATAAATGGGCTGCGTGCCCGGCACCAAATCAATACTGAAGTCAATATCCCTATTAGGCGGCATGCCCGACAGGTCTGCAGGAAACACATCCAAAACATCTCGCACCACCGGAACAGAATCAATAGTAGAGATCTCTACACTAACATCCCTCACAAAGACCAGATAAGATAGACAACCGTTCTCAACCACCCACTGAGCCTTCAAGTATAAAATAACTCTACTGGGACCATAGTCTATAGATCCGCTCCACTCAACCCTCGGCAACCCCGGCATCGCCAACGTCACGGTCTTAGCGTGATAATCTAGAATTGCATGACATGGGGACAACCAGTCCATACCCAAAATCACGTCAAAATCGACCATACTAAGCAACATGAGATCCACTTAAGTCTCCAGACTCCCAATAGTCACCACAAATGACCGATATTCACGGTCCACAATAATAGTATCGCCCACCGGCATAGACACATGAACAGGTAAAACTAGAGACTCACGGGGCATATCCAAATAACGAGCAAAATACGAGGACACATATGAATAAGTGGAACCAAGGTCAAATAATACAGAGGCATCGCTATGGAAAACTGAGACAATATTTGTGATCACAACATCCGATGAAATGGCATCTGGTCTGGCAGGGACAGCATAGAAACGGGCCTGGCCGCACCCTGATCGGTCTCCCCCTTTGGGGCGACCCCTAGCTAACTGAGTCCCACCTCGAGCTGGTTGGGCGGGAGGTGGAGCTACTGGTGCTGGTGCCATCGGCCGAGAAATCTGTTGTGGAGTCCCACTCAACAACCTAGGGCAATCTCTCTTAATTTGACCAAAATCTCCACACTCGAAACAACCCTTCCTTTAACGGAACTGCTACTCTTGATACCCCGAGGAACTACCCGTAGAAACCTAAGCGGACGAGGCATGGATAGAACTCTGTGTTGTTAGTACACTGAATGACGACTGGCCCTACTAATAACTATGTGAACCATGGCCAAATGATGCACCACGGTGAAGTGGGCGAGCCGTCTAAGCATGTCTAAAAGGATGGCCCCTACCGTGGTGGAATTGACCCCCAAAAGGAGCACCACTGAATCCACCCTGTCCATGAGGCCTTTTGGCCTCCCTCTCAATCCGCTCCTGGCTACGGACCATCTATGTCTAACGAGCAATGTCGACAACCTCATCAAAAGTAGCACCTGATACCCTATCTCTAGTCATAAGCAACTGCAGCTGAAATGTGAGGACCTCAATGAACCTCCTGATCCTCACCCTATCGGTGGGAACCAACCAGACTGCATGACAGGCCAACTTAGAAAACCTCATCTCGTACTGCGTCACAGACATATCCCCCCGACGAAGCTGCTCGAACTACCTGCGTAGCTCCTCTCTACGGAACTGAGGTACGAACTTCTCCAGGAAGAGAATGGAGAATTCCTCCCATGTAAGGGGTGCTGCGCCGGCCGGCCTACGCCTCTCATAAGCCTCCCACCAACTAAAGGCAGTCCCAGAAAACTGAAAAGTAGTGAACGACACCCTACTAGTCTCCAGAATATCTGTTGTACGGTTGTCACGACCCAAAATCCTAACCTGTCGTGATGGCGCCTATCTCGATACTAGGCANTGTCGTGATGGCGCCTATCTCAATACTAGGCAAGCCGATAATCTTAATAAACCACAATTTCTCTTACATTTGAAAATGTAATATTTAAATACAATATAAAATCCCACAAATACTGATACAAAAACTCCCAAAAACCTGGTCTCACTGAGTACATGAGCATCTAATATGGATACAAGTAAAACAAAACGGTCTATAATAGTCTAAGACCAAATACAGTAAACAAGGAGATAGGGAAAGAGAGACAAGGTCTGCAAAACACGGCAGCTACCTTTGAATCTCTGGAAAATCAATTGTGCGAGAAAATCAACACCCGCTATGTCCGGAAGTACCTGGATCTGCACACGAAGTGCAGGGTGTAGTATGAGTACAACTAACTCAGCAAGTAACAATAATAAATAAAGAACAGAAGATAGTGACGAGCTACACAGTTATAGTTCATTTTCAATAATTCCGACAGAGAATAGACATGCTTTCAAATCCAGCAGTTTAAGTCAAATCAATTTATACAGTTCAAGTTCATGTAATCTAGATATACAATCTTTCCGAGAATTTCACAACAATGATAAATAGCGACTAAGTGCAACAGCAAATGAAAAGCAAGTACAGCCGCTTAGGGGAACAGTCACTCCACTCGTCACAACAACTCAACCACTCGGCTCTTATCCTCAGCACTCACACTCAATGGGTACCCGCGCTCACTGGGGTGTACAGACTCTGGAGGGGCTCCTATAGCCCAAGCGCCATAATCTGCACGGACAACTCACGTGCTGCACAGACAACTCACGTGCTACAATATTCTGTACAGACAACTCACGTGCCATAATATCCTTATCTCACCAACAGGCCCTCGACCTTACTTAGTCCTCAACCTCTCTAGTCTCTCGGGCTCTCAGAAATCACAAAGATCAGCCCAGACAAATATAACATATTGTATCAACAAATATGCAGTAAGACTGACGTATAATACGCAAGAAAAATTATAACTGAGTACAAGACAGCAATTAGCAAATAATTCAATAAGTACGCGACCTCTACGGGTCCCAACAGTACTATAACATAGCCTAAGCATGATTTCTAACATGATTTACGGTCAAGTTTCTTCAACACATGGAGAGCACACAGCTAACAATAAATTATTCAACTATACAGCTTCCACGGGACGGACCAAGTCACAATCCCCTCGGTGCATGCCCACACGTCTGTCACCTAGCATGTGCGTCACCTCCAAAATAATCACATGACACAAAATTCCAGGGTTTCATTCCCTCGGGACAAGATTTAAAACTATTACTTACCTCAAAACGTGAAATTATTTACTCTGCTATGCCTTTGCCTCGCAAATCGGCCTTCGAATGCCTCAAATCTAGTCACAAATAATTCATTTCAGTAATAAAATTTATTAGAATTAATTCCATAAGAAAATACTAATTTTCCATAAAACAAACCAGAAATTTAGCTCAAAAATTGCTTGTGGGGCCCACATCTCAAAACCTGACAAAAGTTACAAAATCTTAAAGCCCATTCAACCACGAGTCTAACCATACCAACTTTACCAAAATCCGACCCCAACTCGACCCTCAAATTGTCAATTTAAACCAAGAGGGTTTTAAAACTTTTCTAACTTAATTCACCAATTAAATGATAAAAACAACCATGGATTCGGGTAGTTTAACCAATATTGAGTTAAGAACACTCACCCCGTTGTTTTCCTTGAAAAACTCCCGAAAATCGCCTATTCCCGAGCTCCAATCTATCAAAAATGGAAAATGGGATGAAGTCTCATTTTCAGAACTTAAACTCTCTGCCCAGTCATTTGCTCTACGCGATCGCAAACATTCACACGTGATCGCGAAGAACAATTTTCCATCACCCAGATTTAACTCTACGCGATCGTAGACTTTCCCACGTGATAGCGATGCACAACATCACTGACCTACGCTATCGTGGACCTAACCATGTGATCGCGAAGCACAAATGCGTGATTTCTATTTTGCCTCCATTTCCTCTATGCGAACGCGACCTTCTTCACGCGTTCGTGAATAACAAACTCATATAGCTATGCGGTCGCGTCTCGCTTCACGGGATCTCGAAGCACAAAATATCACTGCCTCAAATTAACCTTACGCGATCACAGATATCCCCACGCGATCGCGTAGAACAAAACCCCCACTGACCAACCAAGACTACACGATCGCAGACACATTCATGCGATTGCGTAGAAGGAAAACAACATCAGATATCAGAAAATTCCAGCCGTTGTTCAAGTCCAAATTTTTGATCTGTTAACTATCCTAAACTCACCCGAGCCCCTCGGGACCTCAACTAAATATACCAATAAGTCCTAAAACATCATACGAACTTAGTCGAACCCTCAAATCACCTCAAACAATGCTAAAACCATGAATTACACCCCAATTCAAGCCTAATGAATTTTGAAATTTCTAGTTTTTACAAATGACTCTGGAACCTATCAAATCACGTCCGATTGACCTCACAATTTGCATACAAGTCATAAATGACATAACGTAGGAATTCCAATTTTCAGAATCGGATTCTGACCCAGATAGCAAAAAGTCAATCACCCCGGTCAAACTTCCCAAAAATTAAACTTTCGGCACGTAAAGCCTAATTCCACCACGGACCTCCAAATAATTTTCCGGACACGCTCCTAATTACAAAATCACCATACGGAGCTATTGGAATCATCAAAATCCAAATCTGAGGTCGTTTACACATAGGTACATATCCGGTCAACTTTTCTAACTTAAATTTTTAATTATGAGACTAAGTGTCTCATTTCACTCCGAATTCCTTCCGGGCCCGAATCAACCAACCCGGTAAGTCATAAAACAACTATAGAGCATAAATTGAGCAGTAAATAGGGGAATGGGGTTATAATACTCAAAACAACCGACCGGGTCGTTACAACGGAGAGTCCTCTGACACTTATTCAAGAAACCCTAGGCATCCTCCGCCTCTGTACCACTGAAAGATAGAGGCTGGAGTCTCCCAAACCTCTCCAATCTCCGCTGCTCATCATCAGACATAACAAGAACCACATGGTCCTGAGCAATTGCAATCGGCTGGGCTAGCAGTGCCCCCAGTATCTAATGTCCTTGCACCACCTGATCAAGAGTACGGGCAACAGGGGTATGAGTACCTCCCCCGGCCTGAGAAGTAGCAGGTGCAGCCTGAGCCGAAACCACCTGAGCTAAGGCCTCCTGAAGGCCTGGAATCACAATGGGCACATGTGGTACATGAGCTGGTCCCACAGGCTCATCCTCAACTGGAACATACTCCTGAATTGGGGCAACCAGTGTATCTACAGGTGCTTCCCTAGCTTCTGTGCGAGTTGCTCCTCTGCCCCTACTGCGGCCTCTACCACCACCTCAGCCTCTCGCGGCCTTGACTGGTGGTATTAGTGGCTGTCTACCCTACCCAGTAGTGCGTGTCCTCACCATCTGTGAGAGAATAGAACAACAAAAGTTTAGTTACCAGAATCAACAGATTCGCACGACAAAAATTCAAGAATGTGAAGTTTCCTAAGGGTTCGGCAGCCTCTCGAAGATAAGTACAGA
>AWOL01S0007631.1:147278-157460 GCA_000715115.1 Nicotiana otophora | reverse complement strand
TGTCTACCCTACCCAGTAGTACGTGTCCTCACAATCTGTGAGAGAATAGAACAACAAAAGTTTAGTTACCAGAATCAACAGATTCGCACGACAAAAATTCAAGAATGTGAAGTTTCCTAAGGGTTCGGCAGCCTCTCGAAGATAAGTACAGATGTCTCCGTACCGATCCGCAAGACTCGACTAAACCTACTCATGACTCGTGAGACCTATGTAACCTAGGCTCTGATACCAACTTATCACGACCCAAATCCTAACCTGTCGTGATGGCCCCTATCGATGGTACTAGGCAAGCCGACATTTTCAAAATACTTCTAATATTTCACAGAAAGATAAATCAAAGGTTTTTAAATAACAGAGTTTTTGTAAACAGGAGATAAACCCAAAATACAGTACAAAAATTAGCCCCAATATCGGGGTATCACTAAGTCAAAAGCATCTAAACAACCAGTCTAGTAAATAGTGTCTACAAGGGTCTGTATCCAAATACAATAAAGAGAAATAAAAGAAGACATGGAAGGAGAAACAAGGACTACGAATGCCGGCAGCTACCTCGTAAATCTCCGAAAATCAGCCGCGCAAAAGATCAATGCCCTCTGTGTCCGGAAACACCTGGATATGCACACGAAGTGCACAGTGTAGCGTGAGTATAACCAACTCAATAAGTAACAATAATAAATAAGGAACTGATGGATAGTGACGAGCTATACAGTTATAGTTCATTTCAGAAATCTCAGCATTGAAAGTAGACGTGTTTCAATTCCGGCAATTTAAGTCAAATCAGTTACACATTACCAAGTTCAGGTAAAACCGGAATATAATATCTTCCTGAAATTTCAAAAACAGTAACATATATCAGCTAAGTGTAGCAACAATTGAAACAAATACAACCTCTCAGGGCAACAGTCACTCAATCTTTCTCAATAACTCAAACACTCGGCTCTCAGCCCTCAACACTCACACTCAATAGGTACCTGCGCTTACAGGGGGTGTACAGACTCTGGAGGGGCTCCTACAGCCAAAGCGCTATAATCAGCACAGACAACTCATGTGCTACACGGACAACTCATGTGCTATAATATCATATCAAGATTAGCACAGACAACGCACGTGCTATAGTCTCGTATCAGAATCCGCACGAACAACTCACGTGCTATAGTATAAATATCATGATCCGCATGGACAACCCACGTGCTATGGTATCAATACCTCACAAACAGGCCCTCGACCTCACTCAGTCATTAACCTCTCTAGTGTTACGGCCCTCAGTAATAAAGGGGAATCAGCCCAAATATTAATGATATAATGTATCAACAGGGAATAACAGAGACCGAGGTATAATGTGCAAGTAATACTACAACTGAGTACAAGTAACAATAAGCAGGAAGATTCAACGGGTATCACGACTACTGTGGGTCTCTACAGCACAAACACATAGCCTAAGCATGATTTCTAACATGATTTACTGTCAAATGTCTATAACATAGGAAGGCACATAGCTAATAACATGCTTATTCAAATTTTCAGTTTCACAGAATGGACCAAGTCCCAATTCCCTCGGTGCACGCCCACACACCCGTCACCTAGCATGTATGTCACCTCCAAACAATCATATAATTACAAAATCTAGAGTTTCATACCCTCAGGACCAGATTTAAAACTGTTACTTACCTCAAACAACACAAAACTCTACTCCAAAGTGCCTTTGCCTCTCGAATCGGTCTCCAAATGCCCCAAATCTAGCCACGAGCAGTACAATACAATTAATATAGGCAAAAGAAATCAATTCCATAAGAAAAACACAAAATTATAAGCCAAAATCCGAAATTGGCTCAAACCGGCCCCCAGGCCCACGTCTCGAAATCCGAAAAAAGTCACAAAACCTGAAAGCCCATTCACTCACTAGTCTAAACATACCACATTTATCCAAATACAACACTATGTGGTCATCCAAATCCCTAAAATTCACTCTCCAATTCTCTAGCCCTAAACCACCAAATTGCACCTCACAAACTCACCAACTAGGTGTAAAATCAGTGGGGAAACATCATTATTGAAGATAACTGGACAAAAGGAGCTAACCTCAATAACCACTTCAAAATTCCTCTAAAGAGCCTCCAAAATCCGATCTCAAAGTGGTAAAAATGGTGAAAAATCTCGAAGTCCCGTATTTATGTTCTCCCCAGGCCTTTCGCACCTGCGGCCTCTCATCCGCACCTGTGGAACCGCTTCTGCAGTTATATCTATGCTTCTACGGAAACCACTTAAGCTACTGGGCTCACACCTGCGCTCCAGGTCTCACAACTGCGGAGGCGCTTTTGCGGCTCTTCGTCCGCTTCCGCAGAAATGCCCAAGCCTTCAAACTTCATATATGCGGAGCCATTCAAGAATCTGCGGGCTCGCAGATGCACATTCTCCTACGCACCTGTGTCCCCTGCCCTTCCTGGCCTTGCCCGCTTCTGCGGCCTCCTTCTTCACTTCTGCGGGCTCGCACCTGCGATTAAACTTCCGCAGGTGCGATTACACCAGCTGAATCAAAACCTCAGCAGTCTTCCAACTTCAAAACTTGGTCCGTTAACCACAGGAAATCAACCTGAGGCCCCCGGGACCTTAACCAAGCATACCAACAAGTCTTATAATCCAATACAAACTTAATCGAATCCTCAAACCACCTCAAACAACCTCGAAACACGAATTACACACGGATTCAAGCCTAATGAACTTTGAAATTTCCAAATTCTACAAACTACACCAAACCCTATCAAATCACGTCCGATTGACCTCAAAATTTGCACACAAAAGCATATCAAAAACCTACTCGAATTTCCAGAAATCCAATCCGACCCCGATATCGAAAATTCCACTGTCGGTCAAATTTGCCAAAATTCCAACTTTCGCCAATTCAAGCCTAATTCTACTACGGACCTTTAAATCACATTCCGGATGTGCCCCTAAGTCCAAAATCACTTGACAGAGCTAACAGAGCCATAAAATTAAATTACGAGGTCGTTTACATATAAGTCGACATCCTGTCTACTTTTCCAACTTAAGCTTTCAATTAAGAGACTAAGTGTCTCAATTCACACTAAATTCTCTCCGGACCCAAATCAATTAACTCGGTAAGTCATATAACAACTTTAGAATACAAAAGGAGCAGAAAAAACGGGAATGGGGCTACAACTCTCGAAACGACCGGCCGGATCGTTATAGAAAAAAAGGCATAAGCCTCAAAGGAATCAAAACGCACGATGAGGAATCAAGAAAAGGAAGTGCTCCTAACAGCCCTATAGCCTCTCAAAGATAAGTACAGACGTCTCTGTACCGATCCGAAAGACTCTACTAGACTTGCTCATGACTCGTGAGACCTAAGTGAACCTAGTGCTCTAATACCAAGTTGTCACGACCAAGTTCCATTAGAGGTCGTGATGGCGCCTAACACCACTGTCGGGTCAGCCAACAATAATTGATTAACTTAATTACTCATTTCAGTATTTTTGAAATCATAATTTCCTCCAACTAAATAGTAAGAGATAGACTTTACAAAGTTAATGATAGTATTTTCACAACTACAATACTGAACAACCCATAATCACCCCCAAAACCCGATGTCACAAGTACATGAGTATCAACTAGGAAATATATTAGAAATACAACAACGGTCTGGAAGTACAATTAGACAGGGGAGGATAGATAACTCTGATGGAGACTCGGTATGCTGCGAATTCGCAACATGGGATGCAGCTCACCTAAATCCCTAAAATAGCCGCGCCTCCACGCCCACATGTCTGTTAGACATATATGCACCTGCACAAAAATGTGCAGCAAGTGTAGTATGAGCACATAATTCAACACGTATCCAGTAAGTATCTAGTCTAACCTTGACGAAGTAGTGACGAGGGGTCGATTCCGACACTTACTATGGGCTAATAATAAATACCGATATTATACTTAAGCATAGATTGTATGGAACAACCGTAAACTCATTAACAAGAAGTGAGTGGACAATTCTTTTATTAATAGGAAATTTTTCCAAATTTATTCTCGTCATTTAACAATTTATATCTCAAGCCAAAGAAGCAATATCAATTATAATTTGTTCCAAAGATTTATCATGCGTAAATTATGTCGAGGTCGTATGGCCTGATCCAACATAATATTTAAACTGTGCTCTGTCGAGGGACGAACGGCATGAACTATAGATACATATATCTGCTACCGAGGTGTTCAGCCCGCTCCACAAAAGAGAAAATACATTTACCACAACCAATTCAAGATTTATTAAGGGGAAGTTATTCAAGGGAATACCAAATTCTCATTAACGGTCAAGAAAATGAAGTTTAACCTTTTACAATTCCTTTATCAAGTTTCAATATGATTTAAACAATTAAATTAACAAGTAGGGTACAACATTGTAAGTATAGCATGGTATGGGTCCTAGACTACCCGGACAATAGCATAATTAGTAGCTACGTATGGACTCTCGTCACCCCGTGCGTAAGTAGCCCCCACAAATAGAAGCACATTTTAATTCAATTCGCCTATGGGGTTAATTTCCTCTTATAAGGTTAGAAAAGAGACTTACCTCACTACGAACTTCCATAACCGGTTCCAAAGCCTTTCCAACAGCTCAAACTGATACCCTTCGCTCCAAAACTAGTCAATAAATATACCAATCCATAAATATATACTCTAATACTCATTATAATCCAATTTACAACAATTCCCAACTCCGCTCGCAATGTTGATAAAAATCACCATCGGGTCCACGTGCTCTAATTCCGAAACTTTTCGAAGATAAACATTACCCATAGCCTCACGAACTCAAATATATATATTATTCTCAATTTCATGACCAAATTTGTGGTCAAAATTCAAAAATATAAATTTCTAGGTTTTCCACCAAAACCCCAAATTGTTACAAATTTTCATGAATTTCCATGTTAAAAGCTATGTATAATCCAAGTATTTAACTCAAAATACACGTGAATCACTTATCTATTTGATGTTGATGGAACCCCTCTCAAGATGCTCTCAAAAATTGCCTAAGTCCAAGTGGGAAATGAGCAAAATGAGCTAAGTCCCAAAATGAAAGCCCTTGCTTCAATCGCAGACGTCGCATTTGCGACATCTGGTTCGCAAATGCGATGGTCGCAATTGCTACAAAAGCATCACAAATGCGAAGAGGGCAGATTCGCAAAAGCGATAAAATGTTCGCAAATGCGAACCTCTCAGAAGTTTCCCACCCTTGCAAATGCAAACTCCATCCTCGCAAATGTAAGTTCGCAAATGCGATCAAAACCTTGCATTTATGAGACCTGCAACCCAGACCCAAAAAGCAGCAGAACCAGCAACAACTTTTGTAACGACCCGGCCAGTCATTTTGAGAATCAAAGTCCCGATCAGCGGGATAAGGTCCTAAGCAGCTTCATATTATGTGTATAGATTTGCGTGCATGGTTGAATTCAGTTACCAGATGATTCGGAGTCAAATCGGAAGAAGGGTCCAAGTTTTGGAAGCTTAAGTCTTAAGATTTTGACCGCAGTTGGAACTGTGTGAATACGACTCCGAAATAGAGTTCCATCGGTTCTGTTAGCTCTGTTGGGTGATTTTGGACTTAGGAGCGTGTTCGAACTGTGCATTTTAGGTCTATAGCTGATTTAGGCTTGAAATGGCGAAAGCCGAATTTTTGGAGATTTTGACTGGAAGTGGACTTTTTGATATCAGGGTCGGATTCCGATTCCAAAAGTTGGAGTAGGTCTGTAATATCATATATGATTTGTGTGCAAATTTTCAGGTTAATCAGACGTGGTTCGATAGGTTTCGGCATCAGTTGTAGAAATTTGAAGTTTCAAGTTTATTAAGTGTGAATTAGAGGGTGATTCGTGTTTCTAGCGTTGTTTGATGTGATTTGAGGTATCGACTAATTTCGTATGGTGATTTACGACAAGTTGGTATGTTTGGTCGAGGTCCGGGGGGGCCTCGAGTGTGTTTCAGATGCTTAACGGATTGATTTTTGAACTTGTGTAATTGTTGAAGCTTTCAAGCTTCTGGTGTAATTGAGGAGATGGCCAGGAGTGTGTTTCAAGCTTTCAAGCTTCTGGTGTAATTGAGGAGATGGCCAGGAGTGTGTTTCAAGCTTTCAAGCTTCTGGGAGGCCAAGCATAGAAGCGGGATTGAGGAGATGGCTAGGAGTCACAGGTGCAGGGGAATTTCCACATCTGCGAGCCCGCAAATGCGCTTGAATTTCCATAGATGCGAAGAGTGAGCTGGAGGGGAAGTCCACAGAAGCAGACATTTGGTCGCAAGAACGCACTCGCAGGTGCGTCCATTTGACCATAGAAGCGGACCCAGGTGTGTAAGTCAAGTCCGCACCTGCAATGGATTTTCCAAATGTGCGACTATAGGTCCGCAGGTGCGAGATCGCTGGGCAGAAAAGAGGAAATTTCGAGGGTTTGGTCTCATTTTCATTTTGGGATTTTGAGAGCTTGAATTTGGCCGATAATTTGGGAGATTTTCAGAGGAAGTCTTTGGGTAACGATTCTTAACTCATTTATAATTATACTCCATTAATCTATAGTTGAATTCATTATTTAATTAGTTTCTCGTAATATTATTCATGATATGTAACTGTGTTTGGCTAGATTTGGGCCATTCAGAGTCGGATAATCGAGGAAAGGGCATTCTTACTGATTGATTGATCTTGATTCGAGGTAAGTATCTTGCCTAACTTCGTGTGGGGGAACTACCCCTAAGGATTTAAGTCTTCTATGCTAATTGTAGTCCATGTACGCGAGGTGACGAGTACGTGCTCGAACTTATTTGTGGAAAGTTCGCCTTTTAGGGTTCTTAGGTCTTTGTATTCACTGATTATGTAGTTGTTATGTTATGAATACGTCTCTTAATTACTAGTTTCACCTCTACCTGCTTTAATTCGAATTAGTTGCTTCATGATCCGTCATTATTGCTTATTTGAGCCATATGTGCCTTAACTGAAATTGTTATCTCTTCTATTGCCATGTTATCTTTCCCCTGATTGCTTATCTTTATTTGAATTTATAATTATCTCTTTTGTAATTGTTCATCCTTAATTGAGGCTATGATTATCTTTCTGCTGCTTATCCCTAATTGAATTTGTTGTATCTCTTTCTTAATTGCCAAACTTAAAAGAAGTTAGATATCCTATATTTTATTTGACTTGTCCTTATTTAGAATTATTCTTAATTTCCAACCTTAAAAAAAGTTAGATATCCTATATTTTAGTTGACTTGTCCTTATTTGGAATTATTCGCCTTGTGTTAGTTCCCTCGTTGTCGAACTGTACATTGTGGACCGTTGTTACATAATATTTCCTTTCTTGTTGAGCTGTTCTTATTATGACTAGAATTCTCTATTGTGGCCACTCCTTGTGAATTAATTCCTCTGTTCCTTTGAGTTTTGGAATTTCTGAGTTGATTTATTTGCCGTACCCTTGTATTAGCGTTATTGTTGCTGTTGTACTTCTTGTTCTTGCATATTTACTTTGGGGCTACGAGGCAGTACCTCGGGAGATCTCTCTGTCTTGCATATTTACTTTTGGTACTATGAGGCGGTACCTCGGGAGATCCCATGTTGAGTATTTACTTTTGGGACTACGAGACGATATCTCGGGAGTGCCCTTTGTTGACATCTCTTTCTTATGGGGTTGCACGAGGTTTCTGTCATGCTATTGTTACTATTGATATTTGCACATGCGGTATGACAAGGTGGGATATATATATATATATATATATGGGTTGTGCACGTGGCAAGATAAGGTGGGAACATTATTATGCACGTGTGGCGACAAGGCGGGCATTTACTTTTCTATTGCACACGTGGCGAGACAAGGTGGGCTATGTCAGTGATTGATTTGTGATGGCCTTGGGGTATTCTTGTTGTTTGTAACGACCCGACCGGTCATTTTTAGCTCTAGCGCGTCATTCAGCGGTTTGAAACCCTAAGCAGCTCACTTCAGGTATTATAACTTTTACGTATGACGGAATTGAATTTTGGGAAGTTCGGAGTTAGTTTGGGAAGAAAATTCTAATTTCGGCAGCTTTAAGTTAGAAGAATTCACTAAGGTTTGATTTTTGAGTAAACGACCTCGGATTCATGATTGGAAGGTTCCAACATATGCGTACGATAATTTTGGACTTGGGCGTCTGTCCGGATTGGGTTTTGGATGACACAAGAGTGTTTCAGCGCCTATAATGGAAGTTGGCATTTTTGGAAGAATTTGGAGGTCCGTAGGTCATTTTGGGATCATTTGGCAAAAGTTAGAAATTTGAAGGTTTTTGAGAAGTTTGACCGGGAGTAGACGTTTTGGAATTGGGGTCGGATTCCGATTCCGGAAGTTAGAGTAGGTCTGTAAGGTCGAATGTGACGCAAATTGTGAGGTTAATTGGACGTGATTTGATAGGTTTCGGCATCGAATATAGAAGTTTGAAGTTCTAAAGTTCATTAAGTTTGAATTGGAGGGTGATTCATGTTTTTAGCGTTGTTTAATGTGATCTAAAGGATCGATTAAGTTCGCATGATGTTTTAGGTCGTGTTGGAATGTTTGGTTGGGATCCCGGGGGCCTCGGGTGAGTTTCGGATGCTTAACTGATCGATTTTTGGACTAAGGAAAATGCTAAGGCAACTGGTATCTAGTGTAACCGCACCTACGAAGTATCCGCAGAAGCAGCCAAGAGGGTCACTGAAGCAGTTCTGGCTGGGGAAGGCTGGGACCGCAGATGCGGTCAAGTTTCGCAGAAGCGGGAGTGCACCTGCGCATAAAGAGCCCTAGAAGCGAAGGTGCAGAAGCGCTGCCGGGCCGCAGATACAGGAAATGTTGGGCTGAGCTTAAACCGCACCTGTGATGGAAGTTTTGCAGGTGCGGAGCTGCAAAAGCGGCTATTGGACCGCAGGTGCGAAGATCGTGGCTAGGCAGTGTTTTCTTTAAAATAAGAGTTGGGTTCAATTTCACTTCATTTTGTCCATGGGAGCCGATTTTGGAGCAGGTTTGGAGTGCCATCTTCATCCTCTATTATGGGGTAAGTGACTTCTTCTCTTTTTGTGGTAAATATATGGTTTATATATGGATTTAAACATGGAAATTAGTAGAAATTTGGGATTTTGAAGAAAAACCTAGAAATTGGTATTCTTAGATTTTGATCACGAATTTGGGCATCAAATTTGAGAATATATTATATGTTTGAGTTTGTAGTGCTATGGGTAGTGTTTGTCTACGAAAGGTTTCAGAATCCGGGCACGTGGGCTTGGGGGTTGCTTTATCGATTTTTCAAGCAGAGTTGGAAATTGTTATAAATTGATTAATTATGAGTATTAGAGTATATTTTGATTGGGTTGCATCGTATTTGACTAGTTTTGGATCGGCGGTCATCGGTTTGAGGTGTTAGGCGGTTTTGGAGAAGGTTTTGGAACATTGGAGTGAGGTAAGTCTCATGTCTAACTCTGTGAGGGGGAAACTACCCCTAGGTGGTATATTTGATGTGTACAACTTGTTGCGGGGATTACGTATGCACGAGGTGATGAGAGTCCATACGTAGTTGGATTTATGTTATTGTCCGGGTAGACTTAGGTTCACACCATGTTGTACTTGTACTATAGGGATTATCCTTGCTTGTTTAATTCCTTATTTTACATTTCTACTTGAGACTAGACTTGCTATTGTAGAGACTTCACGATTTCACGATTTTTCACCGAATAACTTTACTCCTCCTATGCCATGTTTTCGTGATATATATATATACACACACTTCATTGAAAGGTTTTTGTTAAAGAAATTACAACTCACACGTTTATTCGTGAGTGGGGTCAAGGACCCATCAAAGCTTCTTATTCTAATGGGATCAGACCGTTCGCCTCGGCAGGACTATGTATTTCACTCTTATGGGATCGGGCCATTTGCCTCGACATGATATTGTATTTCCCTCTTATGGGATCAGACCGATCGCCTCGGCATGATTTATGTACTACACTCTCATGGGAGCGGGCCGTTCGCCTCTGCAGTTTAATAGATATATCTATGGTTCAGGGCGATCGACCCTCGACAGTGCACAATTTAAATTTTTATGTTGGATCGGGTCGTACACCTCGGCATTTCCTATATCATATCCTCATGGATTCATGCGTAATATTTGGCAAAAAGCCAGTATATCTGTG
>AWOL01S0007631.1:113951-145375 GCA_000715115.1 Nicotiana otophora | reverse complement strand
TAAAGAGGGGGAATTTATACCACGTGATTTATTACTTGTTTACCTCATTTATTTACTCTGCCTCATATTTACTTATCTCTTTACTGTACCTGATGTTATTGGACCACTAGTTAGTGTCTATGTCGACCCCTTGTCACTACTCCTCCGGAGTTAGGCTAGATACTTACTGGGTACACGTTGATTATGTACTCATGCTACACTTGTTGCATATATTTGTGCAGGTACATATGTGACTAGTGGCCTTGTGAGAGGAGAGGCATGTATATATGCAGGGACTTACGTGTGCTGCATTCAACATTACGACCCGCAGCCGGCAGAGTCTCCTTCAGAGTATTTATATTTCTCCTATCCAAATTTGTATTACGGACAAATGTTATATTTTATTTTACATTCCTAGTTGATGCTCATGCACTTGTGACACCGGGTTTTGGTGTGATTATGAGTTGTTCTGTATTGAAAATTTTAAAAATATTATCATTTACTCTATAAATTCCATCTTCTACTATTTAATGGAAGGAAAAATATGATTTCAAAATATTAATAGGAGAACCAAATTGAGTATTTATTGTTGGCTTGCCTGACAGCGGTGTCCGGCACCATCAT
The DNA here is from genome assembly GCA_000715115.1 of Nicotiana otophora. NCBI lineage: Eukaryota > Viridiplantae > Streptophyta > Magnoliopsida > Solanales > Solanaceae > Nicotiana > Nicotiana otophora. Next base: position 144,772 of record AWOL01S0007631.1, on the reverse strand, counting down.
GACCTTTAATAGATTTGTGGGTCGTGACAACATGGTATCGAGAGGCTACAAGGCTGTTAGGAGCACTTCCCTACTTGATTCATCATCATGCGAATTGATTCTTTTGAGGCTTGTACCTTTATTTCTTTCCAATTCAATCTTATGCAACGTGAAGCGCTTGTTATAAATTGGGAATCGAGGAATTGTAATGCTACAAATGTGGTGTAGGATGTTTCTCCCTGCATATTTGATTGGGCTAGAGTTGTCGCCTTGCGGAAGGTCATTCTGTCGTTTCAGCTTAGTATCAGTATTATCTAAGGTTTCGAGATTTGGCATGATTGTTATGACAATTCATGTGTTGCTATCACACAGTATTTGTGTAATGGAAGGACGTTTGCCTATGCGTCGAGGCAGCGAATAACTTGAAAGGAGGTTTTACTCAGTGCATGATTCAGTATTTTATTTCTGGCAGAGGAAAGGCAATCAGACTGAGAATGTTTAGGCTGGGGTTAATGAAGTGACGAGCCTTGGCATTTTCGAGCGTGGTGGAATTTTCATCTGTGATGTGGTGTCGCCATCCGTGTTGAACGCATTAAGCTTCGCCAATGTTATGGTCTTCTTCAATTTGCCTTCGGGGCAGGGTGTTGTGAAATGGTGCCTGAGATGCGTTTGTCAGAGATAACGGAGTGTAGCGATTTTGGACTCGAACTGCTACTTCTAGTATTGATGGCTTGAGATAGATGATCTTCTAAGAGGTTTAGAGTTGGTGGCGACTCATGTGATCGAATGTTACAGAAATAGATTCGGGTTTGGAGCAACAATTGGGCAGCGAAGGGAGAGGAAGGACATATGGGAGGTGTCTTGCGGTGGTTGAATTGTTAGGAGGTCAAGTGTTAAAAGTAGAAGTCAAGGAGTTTCCTAAGGGAGAGGACTTGACCAAAGTGGGAGAATGGCAGAGTAGCATATGGGTTCTGTGGTAGGATATCCACACACCTTGAGGGAAGCTTAGAGCTATTTGGGAACCGTGATGAGCAGTGACTAGGACCATGGATTTTATTTGGATGCAACATGACTTCGAGTTTGGAATGCGTTGTTAGACTTTTAGCTGATGTCAATGGGGAAGGAGGAACCTTGGCGGGTCCTAGGGTTATGTAATTGTAGCTTCAAGCTAAGTGGGAAAGCCCCATCGTCTATGATTAGATTGCGTAGTTGTCAACTTGTGCGGTTTCTAGTTATCGGTGTATTGATGGGTTATTACGACTAAGGAAAGAAAACATCAGTGGTAACTTGAGCAAAGGATTTGAGAAATATGTTCTATCTTTGGCCTTATCAGTTCATGTTCAGGTCTTGGGTAGACTCAGAGTCCATGCTTCGTGTGGATGTGATGTATAAGGAAAGAATTCAACCGGTTGCTTCTTCGAGAGGGTGTTCATGTGCTAGCAGAGCCTTGGAGTTTGATTATATTTGGGGTTAAGTCAAAGTGGGTGACTCTCAACAATGGTTCTAGTGGGTTCAAAATATTCAAAGTGCGGTGCCTAAGGATTTCGAGTCTGTGGTATGGTTAAGTATCGATTTTTGGCAGCGGATTATGGAAAAGGGGACTTGGAATGTTCTATATTGTCTACAGTCTACGGTGCAACATCGGAAGAACGGGAGAAAATAACTTCGAATTCATGGAAGAATTTTCAGAATGGGTGCACCAGTTGAAGATGCGAATATGCGCATAAGGAGGGGATGAGATGGTTCGTGGGTTTTGCAGACAACGTGGCATCGTGAAATAAGGTCACTCAAGATGAGTGCGGATTTGGGTTCATGATGTTTTGAATGGAGCTATTATTATTTCTAGGGCAAGTCCCGAGTAAATTAGAAGAAGTGGCTCGGTTGGTAATGGTTGAATCAGCACGGTTATGGCAGTGGCCAGTTTCTCCTGCGTGAAGTTATACATGTAGTTTGTGGTTGTACACTTGGGCTTGAGCACCACCACAACTTGGTTGATTTGGGAGGTATTCGATTCATATGGCTTTGTCATGTAAAGGGATTTTCGGAAGAGTTATGGCAGTTTAGATCACGACATGAGGTTGTATTTTTCGCAATTTGGGAATTTAGTTGCACGTTGCAATGGTTCTCCTGAAATGAGTGGTAAAAGGTTTCTATATGATGAAGTGTTTATCCTATTAGTGGGTCAGGGGTTATTATGGAATTCTGGTACTCTCACGTATTGACATGTTAGGTGTAGTGAGTGGCATGGTAAATTAGAAGCAGAGGATCAAGGTTGCGGTTCGGTGTTGACAATCATTTCACGAGCTCGGATGATAAGGGAAGAATTCGGATGTTTAGAGTAAGCTGGTATTGTCTTTAGCATCACCTGAGATTGGTGTCTTGTGTAAGAGGCTTTGTGTACTGATTTGCGGCTTCTTGATTTGCTTTACAGCATTAGTGTGGCCGGTGGTATGGATGTGTAGACTTGTTACCTGGTGCGGAAGGTCGTGGGAACATACCCTACGGGAAGATTGCATAAGTGTGACATGTAGTCACCTGATTGATTAAAGGTTGTGGGTCCTTGAGAGGCTATTTAGCCAAGCATGGTATGATCAGAATCAGCATAGCGTTGTTTTCGGAAGTGTCTTCGGGCCTTGGATGTTATTTTTGTCGTCAACTATTCTGTGTAATATATATTATACCAAGTGGGTTGTGAGGTGGTTTGATTATTCGCACTCGTATTGAGATCCCGTATGGTTTGTGGTATTATGTGAGCAGGATGGCTCTCAAGATGCAAATCATATATCACACCTTAGTTGTGCTTGAGTTTTGTAGCACATGACGCTACCCGTCTCCCCAGGATTTATATTATGCACTTGGCGTGCTTATGGTTGATATTCGGGCATTTCGTGAGTATAAGCGTTACGGCTCAATGTATGTTTTCTTTAGATTATTATGTGTGGATCGGGTGGCACGCCACCACGTTATATGGTTGGATCGGGTGGCATACCGCCACGGATATGTTGTTTGGTATGTTATGCCGCCACGGGTATAATGGTTGGATCGGGTTGCATGCCGCAACGGTATCATGTGTGGATCGCGTTGCACGCCGCAATAATGTGTTATTGAGTACAATTTTCCATATCTATTATTGCATGTTTTAGTTCTCTTTTCCTGAGTAAGGTTCATAACATCCTTTTGGTTGTTTAATTAGTTATGTGGGTTGATTAGTTCTTTCCAAAGTTCATTTTTCCTTATATATCACATTCGAGTTTGTAGCTTATTGGCACATTGTGGCATCATACGAGATTTTTGGCAGTGTCTGAGGTGGCTTATTGCCTGAGCAGCTCGTACTGGGTGAGACGAGATTATTTGACCTGTGATCAGTGCGATCAGATTTATATGAAGCATATTAAAGAGTAAATATTGTTATTCAATCCAGAATGAGGTAATGGTTCTGGTCGGGAGTAGAGACTCCATAAATTGTGATTCAGCAGGTGGTTATGAGTTCTACACATCTTCTCTGTCGTGGCAGTATTGCGAGAGTTAAAGCAAGGCTTAATTGGTCATGAGGTACACCACGGGCTGCGGGTCAGTGGAAATTTTAGCTGTTGTGCTTTGGAAAGATTGCCTTAGGCAAATGAGTTACGCGATGCATGGTAAGAATTCAGTAAGAATTAGGCAAATGAGTTACAGTGTTCGTATGTTGGAAACAGACCTGGTAGAGAATTTCAGATGTTGGAATTTGGCTCTAAGGCTTATTTAACTAGATAAAAGGGAGGATTTTAAGGTTTGCTCGAGAAATTGTGCTCAACTGGGTTGTGGTAGCATGGGTAGGTGCACGAGGTGTAAACAATGATTTTGGACAACTCCAGAGCAGTTCTTATCACGTTCGAGGACGAACGTATGTTTAAGTGGGAGAGAATGTAACGACCCGATCGGTCATTTTGAGATCTAGCGTGTCATTCAGTGGTTTGAAACCTTGAGTATCTTCACTTCAGGTATTATGACTTGTACGTATGGTCGGAATTTAATTTTGGGAAGTTCAGAGTTAGTTTGGGAAGAAAATTCTAATTCGGAAGCTTTAATTTGGAAGAATTGACCAAGGTTTGATTTTTGAGTAAACGACCTCGGAATTGGGATTGGAAGGTTCCAACAGGTTCATATGATGATTTTGGACTTGGGCGTATGTCCGGATCGGGTTTAGGATGTCCGGGAGCTTTTCGGCGCCTATTATGGAAGTTGGCATTTTTTGAAGAATTTCCTAAATTTGGGTTGAAGTGTATTTCAATTTTATTGATATCCGTTTGGGATTCCGAGTTTGGGAATATCTACGTAAGGTGATTCTGGTATTGGAAGCGCGTCCAGATGTGGATTTGGAGATCCGTAGGTCATTTTGGGGTACTTTGGCGAAAGTTAGAAATTTGAAAGTTTTTGAGAAGATTGACCGGGAGTGCACTTTTTGATATCGGGGTCGGATTCCGACTCCGGAAGTTGGAGTAGGTTGACTTATGTGCAAAATTTGAGGTCAATCGGACGTGATTTGATAGGTTTCGGCATCGAATATAGAAGTTTGAAGTTCTAAAGTTCATTAAGTTTGAATTGGAGGGTGATTCGTGTTTTTAGCGTTGTTTGATGTGACCTAAAGGCTCGAAAAAGTTCTCATTATGTTTTAGGACATTTTGGAATGTTTGGTTGGGGTCGCGGGTGCCTCGGGTGAGTTTCGGATGCTTAACGGGTCGATTTTTGGACTAAGGAAAATGGTAAGGAAGCTGGTATCTGGTGTAACCGCACCTGCGAGGTTTTGACCGCAGGTGCGGAGCCGCAGAAGCGGCCAAGAGGGTCACAAAAGTGGTTCTGGATGGGGAAGGCTGGGACCACAGATGAGGTCAAATTCCGCAGAAGCGGGACCACACCTGCGCATGAAGAGCCGCTAAAGCGGAGGCGCAGAAGTGTTGCCGGGCCGCAAATGCGGGAAATGTTGGGCTGAGCTTGATGTCACGACCCAAAATCCAACTAGTCGTGGTGGCACCTAACCCAACCCGTTAGGTAAGACAATTACTAACTATCCAATTCCAATGAAATTAATAAGGCAATTTAAGTAAATAAAGATCTTAATCTTATACATTCACCAAGAACTGGTAGTACAAATCATGAGCTTCTCAGAATAGAGTTTACAAAGCGGAATGAAATAAATACATAGTCTGTTTGAATAGTAAATAAACAGAGCTTTTTATAAATCTAAGACTACCATAAACAAGAGGCAGCTACAACAGGAACGGAAGTACATCTTCAAATCCCGTAACCATAAGCACAGCAACAACAACCGCCAATATCTACATGCAATGTGCAGAAGTGTAGTATCAGTACAACCGACCTCATGTACTGAGTAAGTAACAAACCTAGCCTTAGGTTGAAAGTAGTGACGAGCTTCTACCAAGGTCGGGTCCAAACCAATAGTCCACAACAACGTAAAACAAATAATACCAAAAGTAACTCAGAGATAAAATGCTCAGCTAAATCATGATTTCAAAAATAGTTCATCATTTCAAGTACATCAGTGAAAACCCAAATCATTTACCGAAGTTGCCGACATTATGAATAAGTTTGAAAACAATAATTTTTCCCAAAAATCCTTTCGATAATAAAAGAGATGTTTCATTTTCTTTCGAGATAACCTGTGTAAACAAAATGCATCACTATGCCTATCTGTCAAAATGTGTGAGAAAATCATGAATGATGTGATGTTGTACAACATGAGGAAAATACATCTCTATGCATGTATGTCATAAGTGCATGCCAATGCAATGCAACTCAGTGAAAAAACAGTCATAAACATCCCCTCAGGGAGACCTCGCAATCACTCATATACAACCCCTCGAGCTTACGTCACAATCACTTGTATACAACCCCTCGGGCTTACCTCACAATCACTCGTAATATAGCCCCTCGGGCATACCTCACCATCTATGATGCCTCCCAGTCACTCAACACTCGGTACTCGGTACTCGGCACTCGCACTCACTAGGTACCTGAACTCACTGGGGAGTGTATAGACTCCAGAGGGGCTCCTACAGCCCAAGCGCTATAATATTCACGGACAACTCACGTGCTGCACGAACAACTCACGTGCTATAATATCATATCAGAATCCGCACGAACAACTAACGTGCCATAATAAGCCAATAAGGCCTGCTGCAAGCGGGCAACCCCGATCCATATAATAGTAATAACATATATAAAGCCAACATGGCCTGCTGCGGCATGCAGCCCGATCCCAAAAATATTGCCTGCTGTGGCGTGCAGCCCGATTCCAAAAATATCCTCACAATCAGGCCCTCTGCCTCCCTCAGTCATCAATCTCTACAGTCTCTCTCTCATGGGATCACAATGTCATGAGAATAGCCCAAAAATGATGATATGATGTATCAATAAATAACAACAGAGTCTGAGATATGATATGTAATTTGGATATGACTGAGTATGAATTTTCAATTTAAAACAAATAATTCATAACAACATGATCTCTGTGGGTCCCAAAATACTAGCACATAGCCTCAACATAATTTTTAATATGCTTTTCAGCTCAATTTCCTTAACACATAAAACCGCATGGAAAATGCCAAGATTTGTTTTAACTACAAAATTCCACAGAAACAATTATGTCACAATTTCTATAGTGCACGCCTGCACGCCCAACACCTAGCATGTACGTCACCTCCCAACAATTCACATAATACATATATCCAGGGTTCATTCCCTCAGCTCCAAGATTATAAGAGTTACTCACCTTGAAAAAGCCAAATCCAATGTCGAGAAAGCTAAACAATGCTCCAGAAATTCCATTTTGCGCGTATCAACTTTCGAACGGCTCGAATCTAGTCACAATTAATTTGATTTAGCCCACAAAATTTATAGGAATTAATTCCATATCAAAATACTAATATTTTCAAAAGGAATCCGAAATTATTCCCCAAAATTCACTCGTGAGGCCCACATCTTGAAATCCAACGAAATCACAAAATACGATAACCCATCCAATTACAAGTTCAACCATACTAATTTCACTCAAATCCGACTCCAAATCGGTATTCAAACTTGAAAATTTGTTTTGTGACATTATAAAAATTTCCTTCTATTTTTCTTGAAGATTCAATAATCTTACACCAAAAATAAAGATTAATTCATGAAATCTAACCACAAGGGAGTTAAGAACACTTAGCCCAAGTTGTGTGGAAAACTTCCTCTCCAAAATTGCCCAAACTATGATCCAGGTTAAACATGTCGAACCCTCGAACTTAAAGGATTCTGCCCAGTCGATCCGCACCTGCGGACAAGATTTGCGCACCTGCGCCTCCGCTTGTGCGAGCAAAACGTCGCATTTGCGGACTTCACTCGCCTATCCAGTTTTCGCTTCTGCACCTCTTCCCGCATCTGCGCTCACGCAGGTGCGGAATATTCCCTCGCACCTGCGACTAATGCCTCACAGCCCTCTGCCCGCATCTGTGCTCCTATTCGTGTAGGTGCGATTCTGCACCTGCGAAGCTCCTTTCGCACCTGCGCACCACGCTTCAGCGCACCCCTGCTCGCACTTGCGAGCTCGCACCTGCGACTACTTTTCCGCATGTGCAATTATACCAGAAGGCTTCAGTTCCAGCAGTCTTCCAAATTTAAAAATCAATCTGTTAACCATCCAAAACTCACCCGAGGCCCCCGGGACCTCAATCAACTACATCAATAGGTCCCATAACATAACACGGACCTACTCGAGGCCTCATATCACACCTAACAACATCGAAACGACGAATTACACCTAAATTCAAAATCAACGAACTTTGAACTTTCCAATTCTACATCTTGTGCCAAAACACATAAAATCAATCCGGAATGACTTCAAAATTTGCACACAAGTCACATTTCATATTACGGACCTATTCCAAATTCCAGAATCGGATTCGGACCCCAATATAAAAAAGTCAACCCCTCGATCAAACTTCCAAAATATTCAACTTTCGGCAATTCAAACCAAATTCCACTACAGACTGCCAAATAATTTTCTGGCTACGCTCCTAAGCCCAAAATCACCATAAGGAGCTATTGGAATCATCAAAACTCCATTCCGGGGTCGTTTATACATAAGTCGACATTCGGTAACTATTATAACTTAAGCTCTAAACCTTGGAACTAAATGTTCCAATTTATTTCAAAACCTTACCGGACCCGAACCAATTACCTCGGCAATTCACACAACAACTGTAAAGTACGATTTGAGCAGTAAATGGGGAAATGGGGTTGTAATACTCAAAACAACCGGCCGGGTCGTTACAGTCTCCACCACTTAAACATACGTTCGTCCTGGAACGTTCCAAGAGTTGTTTCCAAGCCATCAAATCACTGTTCCATCTTATCACACACGTACCCAGGGGAGAACCCACATCACCCTATTCTATATAGGCTTGACAACACAATACAACTGAAATCATTGATTTAACTTTAACCCATAAACCTTGGAATTTAATTTCCAACCTTGGGAATTTCTTTCAAGAAACGAATCTTACATTTACACACTGTATGAGTTTGAACAGTTGTATCAAGCCATAACCATAACCACAGACATAATTACCTAACATATTACACAACTCGCATGCTCGTAGCACCATTCCTGACCACAGTGACTACTCCAAAACCATCCAAATACTACTATTAAACCCATATCGAACCAAACCTCATCTAAAAACCTTCGTACACTATTGATAATAAAAGAAATACACAAAATTTCATGACCACTTACGAGAATAACAAGTCACGGAGCTCTCTCTCCCCAACTAGAACCATAATTGCTTTCTAAGCTGACTTTCATAATTATCGTTCCGAACATAGCTTAATCAAACCTGATAGTACCTATTCTAGGTCCAATGACCTTATATTACTAAACACAACTATTCCACAGACATGCCGCACCAATAATACTCAGATCCAACACACATGCCATCCGCGCACTAATACGCAATAATTCAAATGTACTCAGTCATGGAAATGACTCGATTAAGAGAACTGTCTCGCCAGACTAACGAGTACCACCACAAAACGTCACACGATTCTAACACAAGGTTCATACCTTAACATAACTCCGCTGCAATGCGGGACCCATCCAAATGCTGGTCCATATTATCTACCTCGAGTCACCCTGCTAAAACTCAATAACGACGGGGAGGCAAATGACACAAATGCCACATAAAACCTGAAAGAACATAACCCTTACGCAATCGATCATGCAATACCCAAATACTCATCACGCTCAAATTTCTCTATAAAGCTCAAATAGAACCGCACCATCTGTGCACATAACCAATGAATCACAACTCCTCGTAGCATAAAGGAGTAACTGACAAATCATTTCAGAACACANGTAACTATTTTAACTTAAGCTCTAAACCTTGGAACTAAGTGTTCCAATTTATTTCAAAACCTTACCGGACCCGAACCAATTACCTCGGCAATTCACGCAACAACTGTAAAGTACGATTTGAGCAGTAAATGGGGAAATGGGGTTGTAATACTCAAAACGACCGGCCGGGTCGTTACAGTCTCCACCACTTAAACATACGTTCGTCCTGGAACGTTCCAAGAGTTGTTTCCAAGCCATCAAATCACTGTTCCATCTTATCACACACGTACCCAGGGGAGAACCCACATCACCCTATTCTATATAGGCTTGACAACACAATACAACTGAAATCATTGATTTAACTTTACCCCATAAACCTTGGAATTTAATTTCCAACCTTGGGAATTTCTTTCAAGAAACGAATCTTACATTTACACACTGTATGAGTTTGAACAGTTGTATCAAGCCATAACCATAACCACAGACATAATTACCTAACATATTACACAACTCGCATGCTCGTAGCACCATTCCTGACCACAGTGACTACTCCAAAACCATCCAAATACTACTATTAAACCCATATCGAACCAAACCTCATCTAAAAACCTTCGTACACTATTGATAATAAAAGAAATACACAAAATTTCATGACCACTTACGAGAATAACAAGTCACGGAGCTCTCTCTCCCCAACTAGAACCATAATTGCTTTCTAAGCTGACTTTCATAATTATCGTTCCGAACATAGCTTAATCAAACCTGATAGTACCTATTCTAGGTCCAATGACCTTATATTACTAAACACAACTATTCCACAGACATGCCGCACCAATAATACTCAGATCCAACACACATGCCATCCGCGCACTAATACGCAATAATTCAAATGTACTCAGTCATGGAAATGACTCGATTAAGAGAACTGTCTCGCCAGACTAACGAGTACCACCACAAAACGTCACACGATTCTAACACAAGGTTCATACCTTAACATAACTCCGCTGCAATGCGGGACCCATCCAAATGCTGGTCCATATTATCTACCTCGAGTCACCCTGCTAAAACTCAATAACGACGGGGAGGCAAATGACACAAATGCCACATAAAACCTGAAAGAACATAACCCTTACGCAATCGATCATGCAATACCCAAATACTCATCACGCTCAAATTTCTCTATAAAGCTCAAATAGAACCGCACCATCTGTGCACATAACCAATGAATCACAACTCCTCGTAGCATAAAGGAGTAACTGACACATCATTTCAGAACACAAATAAGTTCAACATCAACCGAATGACACATCCCTTAACAATAGCAGTATGGAGCCAACCATTCCAGCTCGGTGTAGAATACACATCTTAGTTGGGCCTACCAACGGACCCCCAAATCAACTCTGGTCACCCCCAAATAGTAGAAATAATCTTTCAAAAATCCACAACGACTGAATCATAATACATACTATCATCTGACTAGCTTTGGCCACGACTTCATAGTCCACAACTATAAAACAATCTGCTCCTCAGGCCGGTAAGAAAACACCCATCTCAAACCGTGGTAGAAATCCTCGAGAATGCTTTAGAATCTATTTGCACATAATCAAGCCATCATAGTTGAATCTCTCTAAATTAACCAAGCCACGCAGGTCACCAAGCCCAGGTGTATTACCACAAAACACCTGTAGAAAACCCCTACATCATAAGCACCCAGAGAACCGATCATATCCCTTACCATACTGATCCAACCTACTACCCGTTTGTCTTATTTTCTCCGAGTTTCTTCCGAATGTGTCTTCAAATTGATACTCCTCCTTGCTAAAACACCACAATCTTTAACCACAACTCACCCCACAACCTAACATAGAACCACAATGCCCTACGACCCATAAATAATTGTATTCTTCTTAAGCACCTTCAAACATACCACATATGTAACACTCATTATGAGAATACCTTATGTGAATTTAAAATTGTTCTTTTACCTTTCTTGCACTGGAATGTAGAATCCATAGTCATACAGAATTACCGCGATTACCGACACCATAAAACGCAAATCTCATATTCTATCCATACACAAGTCCGAAAAAATTTTCAATTGCTATATATAAATCTCGGACCCATTAGAACCTTCTCAGGAGTCACCCACTCGGCTCAAAATTGAATTGCACCACCCAAACGGGCCAAAAGGCACAAGCCCCATTAGCACAACAACACTCAAAGAAATAACCATGCCATAACACCACCGGCCAAATTCATATTCCATGCGCACTACATTCTTCGCAATTTACAACTTAATCATTCCATGATTTCCCATATTTTTGTAAGTGCATTATATCCCGTATTCAAGACATTTCCTTACTCGATCTCAGCCTCTGCAGTCATAATTGCTCCACAAGTATGTCTCGGACCAAAACTTAATTTAACCTATAACCATGAAATCGAATTGTCAATAGTAGACTCCCCCACTTGGCTCAAAGCCGTAGATCAAGACATTCAATAATTTACAATGCCCATATTCAATTATTGCCATAACACCATAGTGAGATTTAACTAAATTCTTCCCAAGCTCCTGCATCACAACCTATATGGTACCTTAAATCGTCTACTAAGCTCTCCTTCATTCTCGTGATGGTTAGGTCAACTTTCTTGACCAATTCAAATTCAAATCCCAATACATCTGCCCTACTGGTAGAAAATAAGATTCTCCACACAACATTATAAAGATCACACCTCTGTAGTTTATTCCGCATGTGATAACCCGCATGTTTAGCCTTAAACTGGCATCTTTCTATACCCTTTTAACTACCACAACTCCTACGTAATCACTTAATCTTGATGAGTTTGAACTCATCAACAAGACACAAAAATTTAATTTGTTCCACAATTACACCACGTAAATGATCCTTCAACACATTCATAACTCGAGACTCTATCTCAAATCGAGACAGAAGTCAAATACCCAATAGTCCCTGTTTACATCCCTTTTTTTCCTGTCACTTTCAAACCATTTGAATACATCCCGCGGTCACAATAAAATCATCATATGATCACCCAGCTATCCCACCGCTCATCGAGCCACAAATTCCACGCGTAGGGTCATTACCGGACGTATGANACTACATTCTTCGCAATTTACAACTTAATCATTCCATGATTTCCCATATTTTTGTAAGTGCATTATATCCCGTATTCAAGAAATTTCCTTACTCGATCTCAGCCTCTGCAGTCATAATTGCTCCACAAGTATGTCTCGGACCAAAACTTAATTTAACCTATAACCATGAAATCGAATTGTCAATAGTAGACTCCCCCACTTGGCTCAAAGCCGTAGATCAAGACATTCAATAATTTACAATGCCCATATTCAATTATTGCCATAACACCATAGTGAGATTTAACTAAATTCTTCCCAAGCTCCTGCATCACAACCTATATGGTACCTTAAATCGTCTACTAAGCTCTCCTTCATTCTCGTGATGGTTAGGTCAACTTTCTTGACCAATTCAAATTCAAATCCCAATACATCTGCCCTACTGGTAGAAAATAAGATTCTCCACACAACATTATAAAGATCACACCTCTGTAGTTTATTTCGCATGTGATAACCCGCATGTTTAGCCTTAAACTGGCATCTTTCTATACCCTTTTAACTACCACAACTCCTACGTAATCACTTAACCTTGATGAGTTTGAACTCATCAACAAGACACAAAAATTTAATTTGTTCCACAATTACACCACGTAAATGATCCTTCANCACATCTTAGTTGGGCCTACCAACGGACCCCCAAATCAACTCTGGTCACCCCCAAATAGTAGAAATAATCTTTCAAAAATCCACAACGACTGAATCATAATACATACTATCATCTGACTAGCTTTGGCCACGACTTCATAGTCCACAACTATAAAACAATCTGCTCCTCAGGCCGGTAAGAAAACACCCATCTCAAACCGTGGTAGAAATCCTCGAGAATGCTTTAGAATCTATTTGCACATAATCAAGCCATCATAGTTGAATCTCTCTAAATTAACCAAGCCACGCAGGTCACCAAGCCCAGGTGTATTACCACAAAACACCTGTAGAAAACCCCTACATCATAAGCACCCAGAGAACCGATCATATCCCTTACCATACTGATCCAACCTACTACCCGTTTGTCTTATTTTCTCCGAGTTTCTTCCGAATGTGTCTTCAAATTGATACTCCTCCTTGCTAAAACACCACAATCTTTAACCACAACTCACCCCACAACCTAACATAGAACCACAATGCCCTACGACCCATAAATAATTGTATTCTTCTTAAGCACCTTCAAACATACCACATATGTAACACTCATTATGAGAATACCTTATGTGAATTTAAAATTGTTCTTTTACCTTTCTTGCACTGGAATGTAGAATCCATAGTCATACAGAATTACCGCGATTACCGACACCATAAAACGCAAATCTCATATTCTATCCATACACAAGTCCGAAAAAATTTTCAATTGCTATATATAAATCTCGGACCCATTAGAACCTTCTCAGGAGTCACCCACTCGGCTCAAAATTGAATTGCACCACCCAAACGGGCCAAAAGGCACAAGCCCCATTAGCACAACAACACTCAAAGAAATAACCATGCCATAACACCACCGGCCAAATTCATATTCCATGCGCACTACATTCTTCGCAATTTACAACTTAATCATTCCATGATTTCCCATATTTTTGTAAGTGCATTATATCCCGTATTCAAGAAATTTCCTTACTCGATCTCAGCCTCTGCAGTCATAATTGCTCCACAAGTATGTCTCGGACCAAAACTTAATTTAACCTATAACCATGAAATCGAATTGTCAATAGTAGACTCCCCCACTTGGCTCAAAGCCGTAGATCAAGACATTCAATAATTTACAATGCCCATATTCAATTATTGCCATAACACCATAGTGAGATTTAACTAAATTCTTCCCAAGCTCCTGCATCACAACCTATATGGTACCTTAAATCGTCTACTAAGCTCTCCTTCATTCTCGTGATGGTTAGGTCAACTTTCTTGACCAATTCAAATTCAAATCCCAATACATCTGCCCTACTGGTAGAAAATAAGATTCTCCACACAACATTATAAAGATCACACCTCTGTAGTTTATTTCGCATGTGATAACCCGCATGTTTAGCCTTAAACTGGCATCTTTCTATACCCTTTTAACTACCACAACTCCTACGTAATCACTTAATCTTGATGAGTTTGAACTCATCAACAAGACACAAAAATTTAATTTGTTCCACAATTACACCACGTAAATGATCCTTCAACACATTCATAACTCGAGACTCTATCTCAAATCGAGACAGAAGTCAAATACCCAATAGTCCCTGTTTACATCCCTTTTTTTCCTGTCACTTTCAAACCATTTGAATACATCCCGCGGTCACAATAAAATCATCATATGATCACCCAGCTATCCCACCGCTCATCGAGCCACAAATTCCACGCGTAGGGTCATTACCGGACGTATGAGTCAAATTGTACAAGTTACAACTGAAGCTACCGAGCTTAAACTGTGGTCTAACCATGGCCTCAAGTACTCCAGACTGGCCCATCACCAAAACAGAGAATACACATCTTAAACCTCGTTCATAGAATCACAAGTCGACGATGCACAACAGATACAAAGCGCTCATGTGCGCATACGAATGTGTGGAAGGTATTCAAAGAGTTATGTCTCAAGGTGAATCAATTTCGCACGATAAGGAAAGAAAGATGAGAAGTATATATCCTAAATGCCATGTAGCCTCTCGAAGATAAGTATGGACGTCATCATACTGATCCGCAAGACTCTACTAGACACTTGCTCATGACTTGTAGAACCTATGAACCTAGAGCTCTGATACTAACTTGTCACGACACAAAATTCAACTAGTCGTGATGGCACCTAACCCAACCCGCTAGGTAAGCCAATTATCAACTATCCAATTCCAATGAAATTAATAAGGCAATTTAAGTAAACAAAGATCTTAATCTTATACATTCCCCAAGAACTAGTAGTGCAAATCATGAGCTTATAAGAATAGAGTTTACAAAGCGGAATGAAATAAATACATAGTCTGTTTGAATTGTACATAAACAGAGCTTTTTATTAATCTAAGGCTACCATGTAGAAGAGGAAGCTACAACAGGAACACGAGTACATCTTCAAATCCCGCAACCATCGAGCACAGCAACAACAACAGCCAATATCTGCATGCAATGTGCAGAAATGTAGTATCAGTACAACCGACCCCATGTACTGAGTAAGTAACAAACCTAGCCTTAGGTTCAAAGTAGTAACGAACTTCTACCAAGGTCGGGTCCAAACCAATCGACCACAACAGTCCATAACAACGTAAAACAAATAATATCAGAAGTAACTCAGAGATAAAATGCTCAGCTAAATCAAGATTTCAAAAATAGTTCTTCCTTTCAAGTAGATCAGTGAAAACCCAAATCGTTTACCAAAGTTGCCGAAAATATGAATACGTTTGAAAACAATAATTTTTCCCAAAAATACATTCAATAATAAAAGAGATGTTGCATTTTCTTTCCAGATAACCCGTGTAAAACAAATGCATCACTATGCCCATATGTCAAAATGTGAGAAAAAACATGAATGATGTCATGCTGTACAACATGAGGAAAATACACCTCTATGCTTGTATGTCATGTGTGCATGCCAATGCGATGCAACTCAGTGAAAAAAATCATAAACATCCCCGCGGGTAGACCTCACAATCACTCGTATACAGCCCCTTGGGCTTACCTCACAGTCACTCGTATACAGCCCCTCGGGCTTACCTCACAATCACTCGTAAACAACCTCTCGGGCATACCTCACCATCTCTCATGCCACCCAGTCACTCAACACTCGGCACTAGGCACTCGCACTCAGTAGGTACTTTAGCTCACTGGGGGTGTGTACAGACTTCGGAGGGGCTCCTACTTCCCAAGCGCTATAATATGCACGGACAAATCGTGTGTTGCACAGACAACTCACGTGCTATAATATCATATCAGAATCCGCACAGACAACTCACGTGCCATAATAAGCCAATAAGGCCTGCTGCAGGCGGGCAGCCCCAATCCATATAATAGTAATAATATATATAAAGCCAACATGGTCTGTTACGGCGTGCAACCCAATCCCAAAATTATCCTCACAATCAGGCCCTCGGCCTCCCTCAGTCATCAATCTCTCCAGTCTCTCTCTCATGGGCTCACAATGTCATGAGAATAGCCAACAAATGATGATATGATATATCAATGAATAACAATAGAGACTGAGATATGATATGTAATGAAATGGATATCACTGAGTATGAATTTTTAATTTAAAACAAATAATTCACAACAATATGACCTATGTGGATCCCGAAATACTGGCACATAGCCTCAACATAATTTTTAATATGCTTTTCAGCTCAATTTCCTTCACATATAAAACCGCATGGAAAATGCCAAGATTAGTTTTTAACTATGAAATTCCACAGAAATAATTATGTCACAATTTTTATAGTGCACGCCCACACGCCCGTCACCTAGCATGTGCGTCACCTTCCGACAATTCACATAATACATATATTCAGGGTTCATACCCTCAGCTCCAAGATTAGAAGCGTTACTTACCTTGAACAAGCCAAATCCAATGTCGAGCAAGCTAAACAATGCTCCAAAAATTCCATTCTGCGCGTATCAACTTTCGAACGCCTCGAATCTAGTCACAATTAATTTGATTCAACCAACAAAATTTATAGGAATTAATTCCATATCAAAATACTAATATTTTCCACAAAATTCCAAAATTACACCCCAAAAATGTCTCGAAATCCCATAAAACTCACAAAATACGACAACCCATCCAATTACGAGTTCAACCATACTAATTTCACTCAAATCTGACTCCAAATCAGTATTCAAACTTGAAATATTCATTTTGTGACATTATAAAAATTTCCTTCTATTTATCTTAAAGATTCAATAATCTTACACCAAAATGAAGAATAATTCATGAAATCTAACCACACGCGAGTTAAGAATATTTACCCCAAGTTGTGTGGAAAAATTACTCTCCAAAATCTCCCAAACCGTGCTCCAAAATCCAAAGAATGGGTGAAAATGTCGAACCCTCGAACTTAAAGGATTCTGCCCAGTCGATCCGCACCTGCGCTTCCGCTTTTGCGAGCAAAATGTCACATTGGCGAACTTCACTCGCCTGCACAGTTTTCGCTTCTGCGTGCATCTTCCCGCATCTGCGCTCACGCAGGTGCGGAATCTTCCCTCGCGCCTGCGACCAATGTCTCATAGCCCTCTGCCCGCATCTACACTCCTTCTCGAGTAGGTGCGATTCCGCACCTGCGAAGCTCCTTCAGCACCTGCGGACCTCGCTTCAGCGCACCTCTCCTCGCACTTGCGAGCTCGCACCTTTGACTACTTTTCCGCTGGTGGGATTACACCAAAAGGCTTCAGTTCCAACAGTCTTCCAAATTCGAAAATCAATCCGTTAACCATCCGAAACTCACCCGATGCCCCTGGGACCTCAACCAACTATCTTAACAAGTCCCATAACATAACACGTACCTACTCAAGGCCTCATATCACACCTAACAACATCGTAACGATGAATTACACCTAAATTCAAAATCAACGAACTTTGAAGTTTCAAATTCTACATCTTGTGCCGAAACACATCAAATCAATCTGGAATGACTTCTAATTTAGCACACAAGTAACATTTCACTTGACGGACCTATTCCAATTTCCAGTATTGGATTCCGACCCCGATATCAAAAAGTCAACCCCCCGGTCAAACTTCCAAAAAATTCAACTTTCGGCAATTCAAGCCAAATTCCACTACGGACCTCCAAATAATTTTTCAGATATTCTCCTAAGCCCAAAATCACCATATGGAGCTATTAGAATCATCAAAACTCCATTTCGGGGTTGTTTTCTTTAAAACGAGAGTTGGGCTTAATTTCACTTCATTTTGTCCAAGGGAGCCCATTTTGGACCAGGTTTGGAGTGCCATCTTCATCCTCTATTATGGGGTAAGTGACTTCTTCTCATTTTGGGGGTAAATACATGATTTATATATGGATTTAAACATGGAAATTAGTAGAAATTTGGGATTCTGAAGAAAAACCTAGAAATTGGTATTCTTGGATTTTGATCATGAATTTGGGCATGAAATTTGAGAATAAATTATATGTTTGAGTTCGTAGTGCTATGGGTAGTGTTTGTCTTTGAAAATATTTGGAATCCGCGCACGTGGGCTCGAGGGTTGCTTTATCGCTTTTTCGAGCGGAGTTGGAAATTGTTATAAATTGATTAATTATGAGTATTATAGTGTATTTTGATTTGGTTGCATCTTAGTTGACTAGTTTTGGATTGGCAGTCACTGGTTTGAGGTGTTAGGGCGGTGTTGGAGCCGGTTTTGGAACTTCGGAGTGAGGTAAGTCTCCTGTCTAACTCTGTGAGAGGGAAACTACCCCTAAGTGGTATATTTGATGTGTACAACTTGTTGCGAGGAATACGTACGCATGAGGTGACGAGAGTCCGTACGTAGTTAGATTCATGTTATTGTCCGGGTAGACTTAGGTTCACACCATGATGTACTTGTACTATAGGGATTATCCTTGCTTGTGTGATTCCTTATTTTATATTTCTACTTGATACTAGACTTGCTATTGTAGAGACTTCGCGATTTCATGATTTGTCACCGAATAACTTTACTCCTCCTATGGCATGTTTTCGTGATATATATATATACTTCATTGAAAGATTTTTGTTAAAGAAATTACAACTCACATGTTTATTCGTGAGTGGGGTCAAGGACCCGTCAAAGCTTCTTATTCTAATGGGATCAGGCCGTTCGCCTCGGCAGGATTATGTATTTCACTCTTATAGGATCGGGTCGTTCGCATCGGCAGGATATTGTATTTCACTCTTATGGGATCGGGTCGATTGCCTCGGCAGGATTTATGTACCACACTCTCATGGGAGCGAGTCGTTCGCCTCGATAGTTTGATAAATGTATCTATGGTTCGGACTGTTCGACCCTCGGCACTGCACAGTTTAAATCTTTATGTTGGATCGGGCCGTACGCCTCGGCATTTCCTATATCATATCCTCATGGATTCGTGCGTAATATTTGGTAAAAATCCAGTATATCTATGAGTTTTCCCGATTTGAGTTATGACGAGCTATCTGATGAGATCTACTATATATATATGCTCCGATTAAAAAGGGAATTTCTAAAGGAGAGCTTGAGTTCATCGTAAAGAGGGGGAATTTATACCACGTGATTTATTACTTGCTTACCTCATTTATTTACTCTGCCTCATATTTAATTATCTCTTTACTGTACCTGATGTTATTGGACCACTAGAGAGTGTCTATGTCGACCCCCCATCACTACTCCTCCGGGGTTAGGCTAAATACTTACTGGGTACACGTTGATTACGTACTCATGCTACACTTGCTGCACATTTTTGTGTAGGTATGTGACTAGTGGCCTTGTAAGAACAGAGGCGTGTATGCATGTTGGGACTTATGTGAGATGCATTCCACATTACGACCCACATGCAGTAGAGTCTCCTTCAGAGTATTTATATTTCTCCTGTCCAAATTTGCATTTCAGACATATGCTGTATTTTATTTTACATTCCTAGTTGATGCTCATGCAATTGTGACACCGGGTTTTGGGGTGATTATGAGTTGTTCTGTATTGAAAATTTTAAAAATATTATCATTTACTCTGTAAATTCCATCTTTTACTATTTAATGGAAGGAAAAATATGATTTCAAAATATTAAAACGAGAATCAAATTGAGTATTTATTGTTGGCTTGCCTGACACCGGTGTCCGGCGCCATCACGACCTTTAATAGATTTTTGGGTCGTGACATTGTTGATATTTATGTAGTGGTGCACTTACATGTGAGAACTTTATCTTGTGAAAGTTGTGAGAAAACATTCTACGTGTTATCCATTCTTTTCCTTATGCCTACTAGCTGGTATGAACTATGTTAGGACACTTGCACAAGCATACACATAGTTAAGCACTCTTATCGGATAAGAGGTTTTTTTGATATTGTTGAGTATAGATTCACACCCTTGCTTACTTGCTTTCTATGTGAGAATGGCTCTATTTGGCATGCAAGTTGTCAGTGCGGTTACGAGGTGTAATGAGGGCACAGGATGCCAAGTGTTAGGGTTTGGGTATTGAGACCCGTGAGATGTGATTTGTCCAAGGATCGATACCTCGTGGAGTTTATTGACTAAACCCCGGTGTGAAAGCTGTCGTATTGTTGAGTTGTTACTTGTCCTTTCTTTATCTGTGATTTTCGGATTTAGGCTGTGTTTCCGTTCATTCATCTATGTCATTATTATGGTGTTCCACTGACACTTGTTGTTTTGCCTCCTTATTGCAATTACCGTATTAATTGCCACTTCTCGTAGTCTTTATGTAGATATAATACTCTGTCATTTCTATACTTATACTTGTTCAAGTTATTTAGTCCAGTAGGTGTCTTGACTATTTCTCATCACTACTCCACTGAGGTTAGCCTAGAAACTTTTTGGGTACCACCGTGTTGTACTCATAGTACACTTCTGCACATTTTTGTGCAGATCCAGTTATTTCGAAAGCAGTTTATCATTAGCTAGTTGTGCGGACTGTTGCTGTGGAGACTCAAGGTAAACCTGCCGCTGCGTTCGCAGGCTTCGGAGTCACCTTCCTATTTTGTATTCACACTGTGTTACCTATTTCCAAACAATTGTATTTAGAAAATTGTAGCAAATTCTATAGAGCTTATGACTTGTACTACCGGTTTTGGAAATTATAAATTTTATAGAGATTTCTATTTTAAAAGTTATTAGTTGTTATTTATTATTGTTGTTCTTCAGTAAATGTTAGGCTTACCTAGTCCCTAATACTAAGTGCCATCACGATACCCAACGGAGAGGAAATTGGGTCGTGACGGCTTTTCATCCAAATATTGATCCGACCTACCACAATAGGCGCCGAAACGCTCCTGGGTTATCCAAAACCCGATCCGGATATACGCCCAAGTCCAAAATCATTATACGAACCTGTTGAAACCTTCAAATCCAGATTCCAAGGTTGTTTACTCAAAAGTCAAACATTACTCAATTCCTCCAACTTAAAGCTTCCAAATTTATAATTTTGCTTTCCAAATCGACTCCAAACTTACCGAAACTCAATTTCAACCACACGTACAAGTCATAATACCTTAAATGAAGCTACTCATTGCCTCAAACCGCCGAACGAAGAGCTAGAACTCAAAACGACCGGTCAGGTCATTACATAAAGTAATAGTAGTAGTATGCGATGATAGATGGTCAGATTTGAAAATATCTATAATAGGTTTAACAGAAGTAGACATGACAAATAATGGAGGAATATTTTACATAAGTCTAGATTATATGATAAATATGGCAGAATTTGGAAAACATATTAAGATAGGAATACAAACTAAAGGATATGAAAAAATGAACAACGGGAATAATTTATTAATATGTGTAGGTTTCATAGGAAAAATGGCTACTAACAGCAATACAAGATTTAAAATTAAAGTAGATGATGTAGTAGAAGTAATGGGAAATACAGGAATAAAATTAATAATACCTATAAAAATAAACCCAGAAGAATATGCACGACTAGAATGGAAATTAGAAGATTTTGAAAAGCCAAAAATACTAAAACCAGAATCTCACCTAATATATACAAATGCTAAAGGAGAAACATCAATCTGATTTACAGATTATAATTATACTAACCATAATGAATTAGACAATGATACGGAAAGTACATTAGAAAATACTGAATTTATGAATGTAGAAATAACATAAAATGATTTTGAAGTAGACTTAGCCTTAGAAAAAGCAAGATACCTCACAACGAAAAATAAAGCTTTCCAATGTAAAGGATGTAAATTAGGAAAATTAACCTTAAAAGAAATAGAAGAATATATTAAGACATACGAATTTAGAACAGATAATTGGGGATATAGGGCAAACAATATCTCACAGAAGAAATTAGAAAACTTTGATAAATATCTAGAAGAATTGCAAGATAGTTTTGAGAATGAAGAAACAGAGTCCTTAATAAGCCAAAAAAATTAATGGAATCATCAAGTGCTAGTCCCAGTGCATTCCAAAGGATAACTCAACAACACAAAATAGATAATAGCACCGAAAATGTAACTAGAAGAAGATTATATAGAACAAGACAAGAAATACAAATAGAAAATATAAAACCAGTAAGAAAAGAATGCTTATAGAAGAACCTATTCAATTACAAGAAGGAGGTAGTAAAGGTAAAATACTAAATATAGCAGCGCATGATCCACAAATGTGGAACTCGGTAATAGATATTTGGAAAGGTATAGTAGTAGCAGACTATATAAAAGCCTATCATGAAACAAATGTAGAAACAATGTATAAATATATGGAAACTTAAGAGAATTAACAAAAGGATTATGGGAAGCCTACAAGTTTGATTTCCCACAAGAATTTCAAGCTTTATTAGCAATGTGACCAAATCCCTATAATTTTACAAACAAAATATATAGTTTAATAAATGGAGAAGATGCAAATAGTGGATTAGTTATACTACAGAAAAATGCATTAATAAGATTAGAAGAATTAAGTATAAGTAGTTGGAACCATATAAAGAAATTTTTAACTGAATATTTCTATTATTGTACTATTAGTGGAAATGCATTTGACAAGACCTAGGTAAACAATTATCCAATACATTACTAGAAATTTTAGGAAGAGAAATAGAAGAACGATGGTTCAAAAGAGATGGAGTAATATAAAATCCGAATGCAAAATAATCAATAGGACATAAAATATAGCACATAATGGAAATACTACAAGAAAAGTGTACACACATACAAATACAAAAATAACTAAAACAAAATGAGATGAGTTTCCGCAAGAGTGTAATATATACAACTCAAAGTTATGACAAATACAAATATAAAAAGAAAAGATATAGGAAATATAAGCCTCAATGTAATAAAGGATATAGTAGAAAATTACTATTTTAGAAAATCATCAGCTAGGTGTAACGACCCGACCGGTCGTTTTACTTTCTAGAACCATGTTCCCCTAAATAAGACTTTTCGTACATGTTTGTACTATTTTATGACTTGAGGGAATGGTTAGTTCGGGATTTGGAAGGGTTCGGATTGATATCGGAACACTTGGTTCCTTAAGGTTGGCTTAAAAGGCCAAGTTTGACTTCGGTCAACATTTTGAGTAAACGACCTCGGAATCAGGATTTGATGGTTCCAATTGATTCGTATGATGATTTCGAACTTGGGCGTATGTTCGGATCGGGTTTTGGATGACCCGAGAACGTTTCGGCGCCTAATAGTGAAAGTTGGTTCTTGAAGGTCTTAAAAGTTCTTTAAATTTTGTTTGGAGTGGGTTTTGGTGATATCGAGGTCCAAATAGAATTTCGAGACCAAGAACAGTTCCGTAATGCCATTTAAGACTTACATGTAAAATTTGATGTCATTCCGAGTAGTTTAAGTACGTTTCGGGGTTTCGCGAGTTCGAGCGAGTCTGTTTTATGATTCCAAACTTGTTGGTATATTCGGGCGGGGACCCGGGGGCCCCGAGTGTCAATCAGATTAGGCTAGGAAGCAAGATGAGAATTTGGAGTAGTAGCTGATGCACCAGATCTGTCAAAACTGCACCTGCGCTTGGTCAGCCACAGGTGCGAGCTCGCAGGTGCGGGCCAAGCCTCGCAGAAGAGGCCAAAGGAGTGCAGTCCATGTTCCGCAGATGCGGCCCATCCCCCGCATAAGCCGTACCACAAAAGCGGGTACCCGTTCGCAGAAGCGGTCCCCACCGGCCCAGTGAATTCCGCACAAGCGGACCTTGTCCGCAGAAGTGAGGGCGTAGGGGCGGCCCTATGACTGCAGGTGCAGAAACCGCTGGAGGCGGTGAGCCTCATTTATTACGGGTTAAGACCATTTTTATCACATTTCTTCCACACTTGGGCGATTTGAGAGCTTCTAAGGAGGGGATTTCGACCTAGCTTTGTGAGGTAATTAATTTCTTCTAAATATGAGTTTAGTACATATATTATGAGTATATTTCCACATGAAAATTGATAGAAATCATGGGTTGAGATGAAAAACCTAGGGTTTAATAAAAAATGAGATTTCACCACGAAAATGATTATGAAACTTAGTGAAAATCATATATTATGTTCCTAAGGTTATGGGTAACAACTTTTTTCAAAACTTTTCGGAATCCAGGCATGTGGGCCCGGGGGTGAATTTTAGGAATATTGCAATTTTGGTTGGGTAATCACTTTAATAGTGGAGATATGAACCTTTGAGCAATAGATTGATCGGTTTATATTATGTTTGGCTAGTTCCGAGTCATTTGGCATCAAATTTGGAGGTTTGAGCGCATTCTTGAATTGGGAAGTAAGCTTTGAGACGAGGTAAGTCTCTTTTCTAACCTTGTAAGAGGGAACTTATGCCATAGGTGAATTTAATTAATATGTGTTGTTATTTGTGGGGGCTACGTACGCACGAAGTGACGAGAGTCCGTACGTAGCTACTATTCATGTTTATGTTCGGAAAGTTTTAGGTTTACACCATGCTTATAGACACCGTTATTTGATCATATTTGTTAACTGTATCAAATGGAACCGAGTTGAGGATTTTTAAGGATTTAAAAGCTTCAAGTCGAATTGTCTTTATTTTGAAAAGAATCAAGGAAGGGTTATGATTTATTGATAAATTTATATTTGACCGCGTCGCATGTATGATTCGCGAGCGGGGTAATAGATGCATCTATGGTTCACGTCGTTTGACCCTCGACAGTGCACAATTTACATTTATGTTGGATCGGACCGAATGTCCTCGGTGGTATTCATGTATGATAATAGAATTGGAAGTTCCTTTCATAATCGGTATAAATTCATTGTTTGTATGATCATATGTTTTAAAGGAAGGAAGTGATTCAAGCTCTTAAATATTTCTGAAGACTTGTTCAGTTATTTCTTGTTCCGAGTCTTTTTGTTGTACATCATGCTTAATTAGAATTTTGTATTATCATGTTATTGGCCCTAGTGAGTATCGTAGTTGACCCCTCATCACTACTTCTTCGAGGTTAGACTAGATACCTACTAGGTATATATTATTTATGTACTCATACTACACTTCTGTACTTAATTGTATAGGATCTTAGGCAGGTGCATCTGGTTACCAGTCTGGTGCGTAGATTTGATCCCCATCTCGAGACTTCACGGTGCGCTTCCTTCCAAGCCGTTCTGCAGTAGCTGGAGTCTCCCTTATGTTTTATTTATTTTTCTGTCTATTTCATTTCAGACAGTAGGCTAGTGTCCTTTTGTATATTCTACTAGATTGCCCACATACTTGTGAAACCATGTCTTGGCACACACACTAGTAGACTTATGATTTTGGATTTGTTTACATGATTACGATTTGTACTCATTTGCTTCCGTTTATTTATGTCACATTCGCAAATTTCTAAATCCCTTTAACAAATGAGGAAATATTATCCACTTAGTATTTTATTTAAACGGGAAACCATTTGGCTTGCCTAACAATTGTGTTGGGCGTCATCACGACCTAAGATGGAATAGGGTCATGACACTAGGAAACCGTATCTGGATAAAAATAGACATGTTATAAAATATAGAACAAAAAGAAATTATAAGAATAAATTAGAATGTTTTACTTGCGGAAGCATAGAACACTTAGCAAATACTTGTCCAAAAAGGATTAACAACAAGACAAGAAATTCACAGTTAATAGAGGATTTTCAAGAAACATTAATAAATGTAGACGAATATATGTCAAATAACAAAAGTATATATTCTATAGTAAGTATTGATATAGAAGAACAGAATCAAATAGACTCATCAGATTCAGAGGAAGAAGAATTAATAAATGAAATAGGTACAGAAAAGATAGATTTAGAAGAAATATAGGCAAGTACTTTGGTGTCACGACCCAATTTCATAATAGGCCGTGATGGCGCCTAACATCGCCGCTAGGGAAGCCAACTATGAACTAGTCACGTGATTTCCTCTTTTTAACAAATTCCTTTTCAAGTAATTAAACTTTCCTTAAATTAAAAGTATTTGAGAAATAACATATCTAAAATAAATAACACGAAAGCAACTGTGAGCAATTATAATCATAGAATAAAACCAAAACCGCAAGTCTACTAGTGTGTGCCAAGACCTACTGTTATAGGTGTATGGGCATCTAGTAGAATATACAAAAGAATACTAGCCTAATGTACGAAGTGAAATAGATAGAAAAATACCATCAAAAGAAAGAATCTGGACGCTGCAGAACGGGCTCAGAAGGCAGCACACCGTGAAGCCTCAAAGTGGTAATCAAGTGTGCGCGCCAGACCGATATCCAGATGCACCTGCCTCAGATCCTGCACATTTAAGTGCAGAAGTGTAGCATGACTATATAAACAACATGTACCCAGTAGGTATCCAGTCTAACCTCGAAGAAGTAGTGATGAGGGGTCGACTTTGACACTTACTATGGGCTAACAATAATATGTCAAAAGTTTAATTAAGCATGGATTACATGAAGAATACTGAAAACCCAATAACATGAAACAATAAATAATCCCTTCACCAATATTAAGTCCCAAATTTATTTTTCATCATTTAATAATTTATATCTCAAGCCAAAGAAGCAATAGCAATTATAATTGGTTCCAAAGATTTATCATGCGCAAATTATGTCGAGGTCGTACGGCCCGATCCTACATAATATTTAAACTGTGCATTGTCGAGGGTCGAACGACACGAACCATAGATGCATCTATCTGCTACCGAGGAGTTCGGCCCGCTCCACAAATAGAAAATATATTAGAGAAACCACAAATTCTCAATAACAGTCAAGTGTTACCCATAACCTCACGAACTCAAATATATGATTTTTACTACATTCCATAACCAATTTCGTGGTCAAATCTCAATTCTATCCAAAACCTAGGTTTTCATCTAAACCCTTGATTTTACCAAACTTTTACATGTTAAACTAATCATAATCTATGTATTTAACTCATGTTGTGTAGAAATTACTTACCTCAAAGTGCTAGGTGAAAACCCCCTTCCAAGAGCTCCAAATATCGCCCAAGAGATGAAAGAAAATGAGCTAAATGGCCTAAGTCCCGCATTTAATAAGGTTGTGTACAGGTCGCAGATGTCGCATTTGCGACACCTGATTCATAAATGAGAAGGTCGCAAATGCGACAAACTCATTACAAATGCGAACCTGGGCTCCCACTACAAAGGTTGCATATGCGACCAAGGTGTCGCAAATGCGAACACTGCCGAGGTCGCAAATGCGACCAAAGTGTCGCAAATGCGAACACTGCCCAGCTCAGGCTTCTTCGCATTGCGAAGCCTTCCTCACAAATGCTAGGTTCGCAAATGTCACGACCCAAAATCTCACCCGTAGTGATGGCGCCTATCTCGATACTAGGCAAGCCGACAACATCAATAACCCACAACTTCCTTTAAATACTAAAAACATAATAATTAAGTTTAAGAGTAAATCCCACAAACATTAGAAATAAACACACTCCCTAACCCCGGTGTCACTAAGTATATGAGTATCTATATATTACAAGTCTGGAAAACATGGTCTATAATAGTCTAAGACCAAATACAGAAAACAAGGAGATAGGGAAGGAGAGACAAGGTCTGCGAGACATGGTAGCTACCTCTGAATCTCAGAAAAATCAACTCTGTGACAGAATCAACACCCGCTATGTCCGGGATCACCCGGATCTGCACACGAAGTGCAGGGTGTAGTATGAGTACAACCAACTCAGTAAGTAACAATAATTAATAAGAACTGAAAGTAGTGACGAGCTTCACAACTAAGTCCAAAGACAATAATTTTCAACATAAAAGGGTAGGCATGCTCTCAGGCTCAACATTTAAAATTTCACAATAATTTCATATTAACTTTGACTGAAACAACAGAAAATGTCTTTTAGAAATGTTTCCAAAACAGTCATATATGACAGCTGAAATGCAGCAACAATGAAATCAATGCATCCTCTCACAGTAGCAGTCACTCAGTCCTCCCATTCAATCCAACCTCACAGTCACTCTTTCCTCACAGTCACTCATTCCTCACGGTCACTCATTCCTCACAATCACTCGGCACTCGGCACTCGCACTTAGTAGGTACCTGCGCTCACTGGGGTGTGTACAGAGTCCGAAGGGGATCCTTCAGCCCAAGCGCTATATCAAGCCAATCATGGCATAAATCAATAAAAACATGTTACGGCGTGCAACCCGATCCATAAATATCCTCCTAATTAGGCCATCGTCCTCACTCAGTCATCAAACTCTCCAGTCTCTCGGGCTCAAGATGTCATGAAAATCTGCCCCAAATGATAATATGATGCATCAATAAATAGCAACAGATACTGAGATATGACATGAAATGAATGAACATGACTGAGTGTGAAATTACATTTTGAACTTATAATTCAACCATAGAAATGACCTTAATGGGTACCAATAATAACAACATATGTCTAAGCATGATTTTTAATATGAGTCTCAGCTTGATTTTCCCTAACACGTAGAGAATGTACGGATATCAACAGATAATTCAACTACAGAGTCGTATGGAATTTGACCAAGTCACAATTCCTATGATGCACGCCCACACGCCCATCACCTAGCATGTGTATCACCTCAAAACCAATCACATAACACATAATCCGGGGTTTCATACCCTGAGGATCAAATTTAGAACTGTTACTTACTTCAAACCGTGTAATTCTTTATTCCGCTATGCCCTTGCCACGAGAATTTGTCTCCAAAAGCCTCGTATCTAGCCATAATTAATTAGATTCAGTCAATACCAATTATTGTGATTAATTCCATAAGGAAATACTAATTTTCCAGTAAAAAGCTAAAATTAACTCAAACATTGCCCGTGGGGCCCACGTCTTGGAAACCGACAAAAGATACAAAATATGAACGCCCATCCAACCGCGAGTCCAACCGTATAAATTTCACCAAATTCCGACATCAACTCGACCCTCAAATCTTTAATTAAAGTCTTTGAAGATTTCTACCATTTCAACCCAATCTTTACCCATTTGAACTCAAAAATCTTTCCATAAACCTTATTGATATGTATAAATAATATCTTACACCCAAGAATCATACTCTTAATCACCCATCTTTACCCAAACTCGAAATTGAAGACTACGGGGTAGAACCTTACCTCTTGGTTAAAGATCTTGTGATATTTCCTTGTTGGATTTCAAAGCTTGAACAAGATCTGTATGAACAAAGCACTTGAGCCTCTTCCTCTCTCTAGAACACTCTCCCTTCTCTCTAAAAATGTCAGAATTGTGCTCCAAAATGAGCTTCAAGGGATATAAATCGAAGTTGAGATGGGTCAAAAATTAGAAAGAATGGAAGCCCCGACGCAGTTATGCGATCGCATAACACGTATGCGGTCCGCATATCGTCCGCATAATTTGGCCTCCACAACTAGGCATGACTGACCTGGTCTGCGGTCATTATGCGGCCCGCAGACATGTTCTGTGATCACATAATGCACCACAGAATAGGTCTGCAATTGCATAATGCAACGCAAATTTTCCTCAAATCTTGCCTCATACCTGCTTCACTCTGCGGCCATTATGCGGTCCGCAGAGTGATTCTGCGTTCGCATAATGGACCGCATAAACGCATTTTTCTGCCACAAATATTTGTTTACTCCCCAGTACATTGTTCAACCCAAAAGATCCAAGCCGCAAAACCTTAATTTCTTTAGCAAAATTTCTCCTGGGTCGTTACACCTAAGTCAACATCCGGNCTGCGGCCATTATGCGGTCCGCAGAGTGATTCTGCGTTCGCATAGTGGACCGCATAAACGCATTTTTCTGCCACAAATTTTTGTTTACTCCCCAGTACATTGTTCAACCCAAAAGATCCGAGCCGCAAAACCTTAATTTCTTTAGCAACAATTCTCCGGGGTCGTTACACCTAAGTCAACATCCGGTCAACCTTTCAACTTAAATTTTAAACCTTGGAACTAAGTGTTCCAAATCATTCCAAAACCTCACCGGACCCGAACCAATTACCCCGGCAAATCAAATAACAATCGTAAATCACAATTTGAGCAGTAAATCTGGGAACGGGTTGTAATACTCAAAACGACCGGCCAGGTCGTTACATTCTCTCCCTCTTAAAAAAACGTTCGTCCTCGAACGGGTTTAGGATTATGCCTGGAGTCTCAAACAGGTGTGGATATTTGCTCTATATCTCCCGCCCAGTCTCCCAAGTAGCTTGTCCGACTGGCTGGCCTCTCCACTGCACCTTCACTGAAGCTATGTTCTTTGATCTCAACTTCCGAAC
>AWOL01S0007631.1:87481-112841 GCA_000715115.1 Nicotiana otophora | reverse complement strand
CTTGTCTGACTGGCTGGCCTCTCCACTGCACCTTCACTGAAGCTATGTTCTTTGATCTCAACTTCCGAACCCGCCGGTCTAGATTAGCCACCGGCTCCACATCATAAGTCAAATTACCGTCCAGCTGCACTGTACTGAAATCCAAAGTATGAGACGGATCCCTGACCTACTTTCGGAGCATGGATACATGGAACACTGGATGAACACCTGATAGACTAGGTGGCAAAACAAGTTCATAATCCACTTCTCCAATTTTCTTAAGTATTTCAAAAGGCCCAATATACCGAGGGCTGAACTTGCCCTTCTTCTCGAACCTCAACACACCCTTCATGGGTGAAATCTTGAGCAGAACCTTCTCCCCAACCATGTAAGCAATACCACAAACCTTCCGGTTAGCATAACTCTTCTTTCAAGACTGCGCACGAACGTTTGTTTAAGAGGGGGAGAATGTAATGACCCGGTCGGTCGTTTTGAGTATTATAACCCCGTTCCCCCATTTACTACTCAATTTATGCTTTATAGTTATTTTATGACTTACCG
Organism: Nicotiana otophora; assembly: GCA_000715115.1. Classification (NCBI taxonomy): domain Eukaryota; kingdom Viridiplantae; phylum Streptophyta; class Magnoliopsida; order Solanales; family Solanaceae; genus Nicotiana; species Nicotiana otophora. The sequence continues at coordinate 112,301 of AWOL01S0007631.1, read as the reverse complement.
GGTTAGTTGGTTCAGGTCCGGAAGGAATTCGGAATGAAATGACATAATTAGTCTCATAATTGAAAATTTAAGTTAGAAAAAGTTGACCGGATCTGGACCTATGAGTAAAAGATCTCGGATTTGAATTCTGATAATTACAACAGCTCCGTATGGTAATTATGGACTTAGGAGCACGTCCGGAAAAATATTTGGAGGTCCGTAGTGGAATTAGGCTTGAAATGCCGAAAGTTGAATTTTTGGGAAGTTTGACCGTGGGTTGACTTTTTAATATCGAGGTCGGAATGCGATTCTGAAAATTATAATTACAACAGCTCCTTGAACGAGTTTAGAACAATACCTGGAGTCTCAAATAAGTGTGGATATTCGCTCCGCATCTCCTACTCAATCTCCCAAGTAGCTTATCTGGCTGGCTGGCCTATCCACTACACCTTCACTGATGCTATGCTCTTTGACCTCAGTTTTCTAACCTGCCATTCTAAAATAACCACTGGCTCCACATCATAAGTCAAATTACCGCCCAACTGTACCGTTCTGAAATCCAGAATATGAGACGGATCCCTGACATACTTTCAGAGCATGGATGCATGGAACACTGGATGAACACCTGATAGACTAGGTGGAAAAGCAAGTTCATAAGGCACCTCTCCAATTTTCTTAAGTATCTCAAAAGGCCCAATATAGCAAGGGCTCAACTTGCCCTTCTTCCCGAACCTCAACACACCCTTCATGGGTGAAATCTTGAGCAGAACCTTCTCCCCAACCATGTGAACAACATCCCAAACCTTCCCGTCGGCATAACTCTTCAGTCTAGACTGTGCCGTGTGAAGCCGTTCCTGAATTACTTTGACCTTCTATAAAGCACCCTGAATCAAGTCAGTACCCAATAGACTAGCCTCACCCGGCTCAAACCAACCCATCGGGGACCGACACCATCTCCCATACAAAGCCTCATACGCAGCCATTTGAATAATCGGCTGGTAGCTGTTATTGTAAGCAAACTCTGCGAGTGGCAGAAATTGATCCCAAGAACCCCCAAAATCAATGACGCAAGCGCATAACATATCCTCCAATATGTGAATAGTGCGCTCGGACTTTTCGTCCGTCTGAGGGTGAATTTCTTTACTCAACTGAACCTGTGTGCCCAATTCTCACTGCACTGCTCTCCAAAAATATGATGTAAACTGCGTGCCCCGATCTGATATGATGGACACTGGTACACCGTGTAGGCGAACAATCTTGCGAATATAAATCCCAGCCAACCGCTCCGAAGAATAATTAGTACCAACTAGAATAAAATGTGCAGATTTGGTCAACCGATCTACTATCACACAAACAACATCAAACTTTCTCAAAGTTCGTGGGAGCCCAACTATGAACTCCATGGTAATACGCTCCCACTTCCACTCCGAAATTTCAAGTCTCTGAAGCAATCCTCCTGGCCTCTGATATTCATACTTTACCTGTTGATAATTTAGACACCGAGCTACAAACCCAACTATATCTTTCTTCATTCACCTTCACCAATAGTGCTGCCTCAAATCCTGATACATCTTCGCGACACCTGGATGAATGGAGTACCACGAACTGTGAGCTTCCTGGAGAATTAACTCAGGCAAACCATCTACATTAGGCACACATAGCCTGGCCTGCATATGTAATACAATGTCATCTCCAATAGTGACTTCCTTGGCATCACCGTACTGAACTGTGTCCTTAAGGACAAGAAGATGTGGATCATCAGACTGGCACTCTCTTATGCGATCATATAAAGAAGACCGAGCAACCACACAGGCCAAAACTTGATTCAGCTCGAAAACATCCAATTTAACAAACTGGTTGGCCAAGGCCTGAACATCCAAGGCTAAAGGCCTCTCTGCTACCGGTAAGTGTGCTAAGCTGCCCAAACTCTTCGCCTTACGATGCAAGGCATCGACCACTACATTGGCCTTTCCGGGATGCTGTAGAATAGTAATGTCATAATCCTTAAGCAACTCTAACCACCTCCGCTACCGCAAATTAAGATCCTTCTGTTTAAACAAATGTTGTAGACTCCAATGGTCGGTATATACCTCAAACTGGACACCGTACAAGTAATGCCGCCAAAACTTTAAGGCATGAACAATAACTGCTAACTCAAGATCGTGGACTGGATAATTCTTCTCATGTACCTTTAACTGTCTGGATGCATAGGCAATCATCCTACCATCTTGCATAACCACTGCGCCAAGATCAATACGTGACGCGTCACAATACACAATATAAAACTCTAAACCTATAGGCAACACCAATACTGGAGCTGTAGTCAAAGCCGCTTTGAGCTTCTGAAAGCTCTCTTGATACTCATCCGACAAACTGAACGGAGCACCTTTTTGGGTCAATTTAGTCATAGGCGATGCAATAGACGAGAATCCCTAAACAAAATGATGATAATAACCGGCCAAGACGAGAAAACTCTGATCTCAGTAACTGAAGATGGTCTAGGCCAACTCTGAACTACCTCTATTTTCTTCGGATCCACCTTAATTCCTTTACTGGACACTATATGTCCCAAGAATGCCACCGAACTAAGCTAGAACTCACACTTAGAGAATTTAGCATAAAGTCTCTCCTCTCTCAGCCTCTGTAATACAATACCCAAGTGTGGTGCATGCTCCTCCTGGCTACGTGAGTACACTAGAATATCATCAATAAATACTACGACACATAAATCAAGATATGGCTGGAACACACTATTCATCAAATGCATAAATACTGCTGGGGCATTGGTTAGCCCAAAAGACATCACAAGAAATTTGTAGTGGCCATAACGAGTTCTGAATGCCGTCTTTAGAATATCCGAATCCCGCATTTTCAACTGGTGATACACAGATCTCAAATCAATTTTGGAGAACATTCCCACTCCGTGAAGCTGTTCAAATAATTCATCAATATGCGGCAAAGGATATTTATTCTTGAGTGTCACTTTGTTCAACTGCCTATAGTCAATGCACATCCGCATAGTACCATCTTTCTTTTTAACAAACAGAACCGGTGCACCCCAAGCTGACACACTAGGCCTAATAAACCCCTTTTCAAGGAGTCCCTAAAGTTGCTCTTTCAACTCTTTTAACTCAGCTGGTGCCATACGATACGGAGGAATAGAAATGGGCTGAGTGCCCTGCACCAAGTCAATACCGAAATCAATATTCCTGTCGGGTGGCATACCCGATAGGTTTGCAGGAAATACATCCGAAAAGTTTCACATGACCGGTACTGAATCAATAATAGGAGTATCTGCATCAACATCTCTCACAAAGGCCAAATATGAAAGACATCCCTTTTCAACCATACGTTGGGCCTTCAAATAAGAAATTACCCTACTAGGAACAAGATCTAGAGAACCCCTCCATTCAACCTTTGGCAACCCCGACATCATCAATGTCACGATTTTTGCGTGACAGTCCAGAATAGCATGACATGGAGATAACCAATCCATATCCAGGATTACATCGAAATCAACCATACCGAGTAATAAGAGATCAACTCTAGTCTCCAGTTCCCAAATAGTCACCACACACGACCGATACACACAGTCCACATTAATAATATTGCCCACCAGTGTAGATACACAAACAGGTGAAACTAAGGACTCATAGGGCATATCCAGATAATGAGCAAAATACGATGCTACATATGAATAAGTGGAACCAGGGTCAAATAATATAGAAGCCTCCCAGTGGCACACTGAAACAATACATGTGATCACTGCATCTGAAGCAACAGCATCTGGCCTAGCAGGAAAAGCATAGAAACGGGCATGCCCGCCACCTGAACAACCTCCCCTCTCTTGGGCGACCCCTAGTTGCCTGACCCCCACCCCGAGTTGGTTTGGCGGGTGGTGTAACTGCTGGTGCTGGTGTCGTTGGTCGAGAACTCTACTATAGAGCCCCACTTAAACATCCTAGGATAGTCTCTCTTGAAATAACCCAATTACCCCTCCTCTGACGGAATTGCTGCTCCTCATAACCAGAAGAATTACCTGTAGAGCCTGAGCGGACGAGGCATGATGAGAACTCTACCCTGGTAGTGCACTGAATGAAGACTGGCCTGAGTGAGCATTGTAAGAACTGTGGCTAGCTGATGCACCACGATGAACTGGATGACCCGTTTGAGCGTGTTTGTAAGAACGACCCCTACCGCGGTAAAACTGACCCCCTGAAAGAACACCGCTGAAATCACCTGAATCACGAGGCCTCTTAGCCTCCCTCTCAAACCGCTCCTAGCTACGAACCATCTCAATCTGACGAGCAATGTCGACAACCTCATCGAAAGTAGTACCAGACACTCTCTCTCTAGTCATGAGTAACCACAGCTAAAAAGTGAGGCCATCTATGAACCTCTTGATCCTTTCCCTGTCTGTGGGAATCAACCAGATAGCATGACAGGCCAATTCTGAAAATCTCATCTAATATTATGTCACAGACATATCACCCTGACGAATCTGCTCAAACTGTATGCGCAGCTCCTCTCTGCGGGACTGAGGCACGAACTTCTCTAGGAATAGACCGGAGAAATGCTGCCAGGTAAGGGGTGCTGCACCGACCGACCTACATCTCTCGTAAGCCTTCTACCATCTAAAGGTAGCCCCAAAAAGCTAAAAAGTAGTGAATGAGACCCTACTGGTCGCTAGAATACCCGTTGTCCGAAGTATCCATTGACACTTATCTAGAAAAACCTGAACGTCCTCTGACTCTGCACCGCAAAAAGATGGAGGTCGAAGCCTCTCAAATCTCTCAAGTCTTCTCTGCTTATCATCTGCCATAACAGGAACTATCGGGGCCTGAGCAGCTGCAGCCGGCTGGGCCGGTAGTGCCCCTGGTATCTGAAGTCCCTGTACTACCTGGTCTAGATGAAGGGAAACTGGGGTATGAGTACCTCCCCCGGCCTGAGAAGTGGCAGATGCGGCCTGAGCCGAAACCACCTCAGCCAGACCAGTGCAAGTTGCCAATATGTGGGCCAAAGTCTCCCAAAGGCCTGGAATCTCAATGGGCACAGCCGGTGCATAAGCTGATCCTCTCAGCTCAGCTATATCTGGAATTTACTCCTGAGCTAGAGCAACTGGTGGTACTACAGGTGATGGTCCAACTGTGGTACGAGCTACACCTCGACCTCTACTTTGACCCCGGCCTCTACCACGGCTCCGGCCTCTCGCGGCCCTAAGTGGTGGCACTGGTGGCTGACCTTCCGATCCAGTAGTATGTATCCTCACCATCTGTGAGAGACTAGATTAACAGAAATTTAGTTTCCGGAATCAACAAATTCGCACGACAGAATAAAAGAAAGTGCAATTTTCCGAAGGGTTCTGCAGCCTCTCGAAGATAAGTTCAAACGTCTCTGTTCCGATCCGGAAGACTCTACTAAACCTGCTCATGACTCGTGAGACCTACGTGAACCTAGTACTCTGATACCAACTTGTCACGACCCAATATCCCAACCTGATGGCGCCTATCTCGATACTAAGCAAGCCGATAATCTCAATAAACCATAATTTCTCTTAAATTTGAAAATATAATATTTAAATACAATACAAAACCCACAAATACTGATATGAACACTCCCCAAAACCTGGTGTCACTGAGTACATGAGCATCTAAAATGGATATAAGTCAAAAGAAAATGGTCTATAATAATCTAAGACCAAATACAGTAAACAAGGAGATAGGGAAGGAGAGACAAGGTCTGCGAAACACGGCAGCAACCTCTGAAACTCCGGAAAATCAACTGTGGGAGGAAATCAACACCCGCTATGTCCAGAAGCACTTGGATCTGCACATGAAGTGCAAGGTGTAGTATGAGTACAACCAGCTTAGCAAGTAACAATAATAAATAACGAATTGAAGATAGTGACGAGCTACACAATTATAGTTCATTTTCAGTAATTCCAACAGAGAATAGACATGCTTTCAAATCTAGCAGTTTAAGTCAAATCAATTTATACAGTTCAAGTTCATGTAATCCGGATATAAAAGCATTCAGATAATTTCATAACAATGACAAATAGCAACTAAGTGCAAAAACAAATGAAAAGCAAGTACAGCCTCTCAGGGTAACAATCACTCAACTCGCCACAACAACTCAACCCCTAGGCTCTCAGCCCTCAACAGTCACACTCAATGGGTACCTGCACTCACTAGGGGTGTACAGACTCTGGAGCGGCTCCTACAGCCCAAGCGCCATAATCTGCACGGACAACTCACGTGCTGCATGGACAACGCACATGCTAATATCTTGCACGGACAACTCATATGCCATAATATCCTTACCTCACCGACAGGCCCTCGGCCTTACTTAGTCCTCAACCTCTCTAGTCTCTCGTACTCTCAGAAATCACAAAGATCAGCCCAAACAAAGATAACATAGTGTATCAACAAATATCCAGAAAGACTGAGGTATAATACGCAAGAAAAATCATGACTGAGTACAAGAAAACAATTAACAGATAATTTGACAAGTATGCGACCTCTGCGGGTCCCAACAGTAATATAACATAGCCTAAGCATGATTTCTAACATGATTTACAGTTAAATTGCTTCAACACGTGGAGAGCATATAGCTAACAATAAATTATTCAACTATACAATTTCCACGGGACAGACCAAGTCACAATCCCCTTGGTGCACGCCCACACGCCCGTTACCTAGCATGTGTGTCACCTCCAAAATAATCACATGACACAAAATTTCGGCATTTCATATCTTCGGGACAAGATTTAAAATGGTTACTTACTTCAAGACGTGAAATTCTTATTCTTCAATGTCGTTTCCTCATGAATTGGCCTCCAAACGCCTCGAATCTAGCCATAAATAATTCGTTTCAGTCAATAAAATTCATTGGAATTAATTCCATAAAAAAATGCAACTTTTCCATAAAAATCCGAAATTTAGCTCAAAAATCGCCCGTGAGGCCCATGTCTCGGAACTCAACAGAAGTTACAAAATTCGGAAGCCCATTCAAACACGAGTCTAACCATACCAATTTTATCAAAATCCGGCCCCAACTCGACCCTCAAATCTTCAATTTAAACCAAGAGGGTTTTCAAACGTTTCCAACTTAATTCACCAATTAAATGATAAAAACAACCATGCATTTGGGTAATTTAACTAATATTGAGTTAAGAACACCTACCCCGTTGTTTTCCTTCGAAAAACTCCAAAAAATCGCCTCTTCCCGAGCTCCAATCCGTCAAAAACTGAAAATGGGACGAAGTTCCATTTTCATAACTTAAACTCTCTGCCCAAACACTTGCTCTACGCGATCGCGAACATTCCCACGCGATCGCAAAGAACAATTATCCATCGCCCAGATTTAACTCTACACGATCTCGGACTTTCCCACACGATCGCGATGCACAACATCACAGACCTATGCGATCGCATACCTAACCACGCGATCGCGAAACACAAATGCATGATTTCCATTTCTTCCCCATTTCTTCTTCACGAACGCGACCTTCTTCACGCGTTCGCGGATAACAAACTCACATAGCTACGCGATAGCGTCTCGCTTCACGCGATCGCAAAGCACAAAATATCACTGCCTCATATTAACCCTACGTGATCGCATATATCCCTACGCGGTCGTGTAGGACAAAAACCTCCACTGAATAACTAAGCCTACGCGATCATAGACACATTCACGCGATCGTGTAGAAGGAAAATATCATCAGATATCAGACAATTCCAGCAGCTGTTCAAGTCGAAATTTTGGATCCGTTAACCATCCAAAACTCACCCGAGCCCCTTGGGACCTCAACCAAATATACCAACAAGTCCCAAAACATCATACGAACTTAGTCGAACCCTCAAATCATCTTAAACAACGCTAAAACCATGAATTACAACCCAATTCAAGCCTAATGAACTTTGAAATTTCTAATTTCTACAAATGAGTTCAGAACCTATCAAATCACGTCTGATTGACCTCAAAGTTTGCACACAAGTCATAAATGACATAACAGAGGTATTCCAATTTTCAGAATCAGCTTCCGACACCGATATCAAAAAGTCAACCCCCCGGTCAAACTTTCCAAAAATTTAACTTTTGGCATTTCAAGCCTAATTCCACTACGGTCCTCCAAAAATTTTTCCGGGCACGCTCCTAATTCCAAAATCACCATACGGTGCTGTTGGAATTATCAGAATTCAAATCCGAGGTCTTTTATACATAGGTCCACATCCGGTCAACTATTTGCTACCTTAAATTTTCAATTATGAGACTAAATGTCTCATTTCATTCCGAATTCCTTCCAGACCTGAACCAACTAACCCAGTAAGTCATAAAACAACTATAAAACATAAATTGAGCAGTAAATGGGGGAACTAGATTATAATACTCAAAAAGACCAACTGGGTCGTTACATTGACTGGTAGCTATTATTGTATGGGAACTCCGCGAGTGGCAGAAATTGATCCCAAGAACCCCCAAAATCAATGACACAAGCACGTAGCATATCCTCCAATATCTGAATAGTGCGCTCGGACTGTCCGTCCGTCTGAGGGTGAAATGTTGTATTCAACTAAACCTGTGTGCCCAATTCTCGCTGCACTGCTCTCCAAAACTGTGTACCACGATCTGAAAAGATGGACACCGGCATACCGTGTAGGCGAACAATCTCGAAAATATAAATCCCAGTCAACCGCTCCGAAGAATAATTAGTACCAACTGGAATAAAATGCACGGACTTGGTCAACCAATCTACAATCACCCTAACAACATCAAACTTTCTCAAAGTCCGTGGAAGCCTAACTACAAAATCCATGGTAATACGCTCCCATTTCCACTACGGAATTTCAAGTCTTTGAAGCAATCCGCTCGGTCTATGATGCTCAAACTACACATGTTGACAATTTAAACACCGATCTACAAACCCAACTATATCTTTCTTCATTCGCCTCCACCAACAGTGCTGCCTCAAATCCTGATATATCTTCGCGGCACCTGGATAAATGGAGTACCGCGAACTGTGAGTTTACTGGAGAATCAACTCACGCAAACCTTATACATTAGGCACGCATAGCCTGCCCTGCATCCGTAATACACCGTCATCTCCAATAGTGACTTCCTTCGCATTACCGTGCTAAACCGTGTCCTTAAGGACAAGCAGATGGGCATCATCATACTGGCGCTCGCTGATGCGATCATATAAACAAGACCGAGAAACCACACAAGGCAAAACTCGATTCGGCTAGGAAACATCCAATCTAACAAACTGGTTGGCCAAGGCCTGAACATCCAAAGCTAAAGGCCTCTCTGCTACCGACAAGTATGCTAAGTTGCCCAAACTCTCCCCCTTATGACTCAAGGCATCGACCACCACATTGGCCTTTCCGGGATGATAGAGAATGGTGATATCATAATCCTTAAGCAACTCTAAACACCTTCGCTGCCGCAAATTAAGATCCTTCTGTTTAAACAAATGTTGTAGACTCCGGTGATCGATATAAACCTCACAATGGATACCGTATAACTAATGTCGCCAAATTTTCAAGGCATGAAAAATAGTTGCTAACTCAAGGTCGTGGACTGGATAATTATTCTCATGTACCTTTAATTGTCTGGACGCATAGGTAATTACCCTACTATCTTGCATCACTACAGCGCCGAGACTAATACACGATGCCTCACAATACACAGTACAAGACCAATACTGGAGTTGTAGTCAATGCTGTCTTGAGCTTCTGAAAGCTCTCTTCGCATTCACCACCTGCACGGAGCACCTTTCCGGGTCAATTTAGTCATAGGCGATGCAATAGACGAGAAACCCTCCACGAAGTGACGATAATAACCAGCCAAGCCAAGAAAACGCCTAATCTCAGTAACTGAAGATGGTCTGTTCCAACTCTAAATTGCCTCTATTTTCTTCGGATGCACCTTAATCCCTTCACTAGACACTATGTGTCCCAAGAATGCCACCGAACTAAGCCAGAACTCACACTTAGAGAATTTGGCATAAATTTTCTCTTCCCTCAGCCTCTATAATACAACACTCAATTATTGCGCATGTTCCTCCTGGCTACATGAGTACACCAGGATATCATCAATAAATACCACGACAAATAAGTCAAGATACAACTGGAATACGCTATTCATCAAGTGCATAAAGGCTGTTGGGGCATTGGTTAGCCCAAATGACATCACAAGAAATTTGTAGTGACCATAACGAGTCCTGAATATTGTTTTTAGAATATCCGAATTCTAAATTTTCAACTAGTGATACCCCGATCTCAAATCAATTTTGGAGAACACCCTCGCTCCATGAAGTTGGTTAAATAAATCATCGATACATGGCAAAAGATATTTATTCTGTATTGTAACTTTTTTCAGTTGTCTGTAATCAATGCACATCCGTATAGTACCATCTTTATTTTTTACAAACAAAACCGGTGCACCCCAAGGTGACACACTAGGCCTAATAAACCCCTTTACAAGGAGTTCCTGAAGTTTCTCTTTCAATTCTTTCAATTCAGCCGGTGCCATACGATACGGAGGAATGGAAATGGGCTGTGTGACCGACACCAAGTCAATACCGAAATCAATATCCCTGTCGGGTGGCATACCCGGCAGGTCTGCAGGAAATACATCCGAAAAGTCTCGCACTTTTGGTACTGAATCAATAGTAGGGGTATTTGCATCAACATTTCTCACAAAACCCAAATAGGACAAACACCCCTTCCCCACCATACGTTGGGCCTTCAAATAAGAAATTACCTTACTGGGAACATAATCTAGAAACCCACTCCATTCGACCTTTGGCAACCCAACATTGCCAACGTCATGGTTTTTGCATGACAGTCCAGAATAGCATGACATGTGGACAACCAATCCACACCCAGGATTACATCGAAATCAACCATACTAAGAAATAAGAGATCAACTCTAGTCTCCAGTCCCCCAATAGTTACCACACATGACCGATACACACGGTCTACAGTAATAGTATCACCCACCGGTGTAGATACACTAACAGGTGAAACTAAGGACTCACGGGGAAAATCCATATAATGAGTAAAGTACGATGATACATACGAATAAGTAGAACCAGGGTCAAATAATATAGAAGCTTCCTTGTGGCACAATGAGACAATACCTGTGATCACTGCATCTAAAGCAACGACATCTGGCCTGGTAAAAAAAGCATAGAATCGGGTCTGACCGCCACCTGATCGGCCTCGCCCTCTTGGGCGACCCGTAGCTGACTGACCCCTACCCCGTGCTGGCTGGGCGAGTGGTGAAACAACTGGTGCTGAAGTCGTAGTCTGACTCATCTTCTACACTGGACCTCCCGAGCAACGAGGACACTGTCTCCACATATGCCCAAATTTCCCGCACTCAAAGCACCTTCCCGGTATTGGTGGTGGTGTACCGGGGAGGTACGGACTGAATCGGGCCCCGAGAACTAGAATAAATGCTAGAAGCACCTGGTGCAAATGACCCTAAACTGAAGGGGCACAGGACGAACTCTAGGCTAGCAGGCACTGGGAGATGATTGACCCTGATGAGAACTATATGAACCCTGGCCGGATGATGCACCACGGTGAACTGGACGACCCATCTAAGCGTGTCTGTATAGACGACCCCTACTGCGGTAAAACTAACCCCCTTAGGGAACACCGCTGAAGTCACCTGGTCCACGAGGCCTCTATGCCTCCCTCTCTCCACGTTCCTAACTACGGACCATCTCTCTCTGCCAAGCAATATCAACTACCTCATCAAAAGTAGCACCAGATACTCTCTCCCGAGTCATAAGTAACTGCAGCTCATATGTGAGGCCATCAATGAACCTCCTAATCCTCTCCCTATCAGTGGGAACCAACCAAACTGCATAACGAGCCAACTCAAAAAATCTTATCTCGTACTGCATCACACTAATGCCATCCTGCCATAACTGCTCAAAGTGTCTGCACAGCTCCTCTCTGTGAGACTGCGGCACGAACTTTTCCAAAAAGGGAATAGAGAATTCATGCCATGTAAGTGGTGCTGCACCAATCGGCCTACACCTCTCATAAGCCTCCCATCATCTGAAGGCAGCCCCAGAAAACTGAAAAGTAGTGAACGAGACCCCACTGGTCTCCAGAATGCCTGCTGTCCGAAGCATCCGCTGGCACTTATCCAAAAAACCCTAAGCATCCTCTAACTCAGCACCACTAAATGATGGATGTCGAAGCCTCCCAAACCTCTCAAGTTTGCTCTGCTCATCATCTGCCATAACGGGGACTACCGGGGCTTGAGCAGCTACAACCAGCTAGGCTGGTAGTGCCCCCAGTATCTGAAGTCCATGCACTACCTGCTCTAGAGCATGGGCAACAAGGTAATGAGTACCTCCCTCGGCCTGAGAAGTGGCTGGTGCGGCCTGAGTCGAAACCACCTGAGCAAAGCTAGTGCAAACTTACAATATCTAAGTCAAAGCCTCTTGTGGGCCTAGAATATCAATGGGCACAACTAGTGCCTGAGTAGGTCCCGCCGGCTCAACTACATCTGAAAACTACTCCTGAGCTAGTGCAACTAGTGGTGCTATAGGTGCTGCTCCAATTGTTGTACGAGCGACACCTCGGCCCCGGCCTCTACCACGGTCCCGGCCTCTCGCGACGTTAACTGATGGCACTAGTGGTTCACTGTCCGATCCGGTAATACGTGTCCTCACCATCTATGAGAGAATAGAATAACATAATTGTTTGTTTTTCGGAATCAGCAAGTTCACACGATAGAATACAAGAAAGTAAAATTTTCCTAAGGGTTCGACAGCCTCTCGAAGATAAGTACAGACGTCTCCGTACAGATCCGCAAGACTCAACTAAACCGGCTCATGACTCGTGAGACCTATGTAACCTAGGCTCTGATACCAACTTGTCCCAACCCAAAATCTCACCCGTCGTGATGGAGCCTATCTCGATACTAGGCAAGCCGACAACATCAATAACCCACAATTTCCTTTAAATACTAAAAACATAATAATTAAGTTTAAGAGTAAATCCCACAAACATTAGAAATAAACACACTCCCAAAACCCGATGTCACTGAGTACATGAGCATCTATACATTACAAGTCTGGAAAACACGGTCTATAATAGTCTAAGACCAAATACAGTAGACAAAGAGATAGGGAAGGAGAGACAAGGTCTGTGAGATAAGGCAGCTACCTCTGAATATCCAAAAAGTCAATTGTGTGAAAGAATCAACACCTGCTATGTCCAGGATAACCTTGATCTGCACATGAAGTGCAGGGTGTAGTATGAGTACAACCAACTCAGTAAGTAACAATAATAAATAAGAACTTAAAGTAGTGACGAGCTTCACAGCTAAGTCCAAATACAGTAATTTTCAACATAAAAGGGTAGGCATGCTCTCAGGTTCAACATTTATAATTTCACAATAATTGCATATCAACTTTGACTGAAACAGCAGAAAATATCTTTTAGAAATTTTTCCACAACAATCATATATGACAGCTGAAATGCAGCAACAATGAAATCAATGCATCCTCTCAGAGTAACAGTCAATTAGTCCTCCCATTCACTCTAACCTCACAGTCACTCTTTCCTCACAGTCACTCACTCCTCACAGTCACTTATTCCTCATAATCACTCAGCACTCAGCACTCGGCACTCGCACTCAGTAGGTACCTGTGCTCACTGGGGGTGTGTACAGACTCCGGAAGGGCTCCTTCAGCCCAAGCACTATATCAAGCCAATCATGGCATAAATCAATAAAACCATGTCGCGGCGTGAAACCCGATCCATATATATCTTCACAATTAGGCCCTCGGCCTCACTCAACCATCAACCTCTCAAGTCTCTCGGGCTCAAGATGTCATGAAAATCAGCTCCAAATGATAATATGATGCATCAATAAATAGTAACAGATACTGAGATATGATATGAAATGAATGAACATGACTGATTATGAAATGACAATTTGAACTTATAATTCAACTACATAAATGGCCCCAATGGGTACCAATAATAACAACATATGTCTAAGCATGGTTTTTACTACGAGTCTCACCTCGATTTTCCCAAACACGTAGAGAATGTACGGATATCGACAATTCCTACGGTGTACACCCATCACTTAGAATGTGCGTCACCTTAAAACCAATCACATAATATATAATCCGGGGTTTCATACCCTCACGATCAAATTTAGAACTGTTACTTACCTCAAACCGTGTAATTCTTTATTCCTCTATGATTTTGCCACGAGAATTGGTCTCCGAAAGCCTCATATCTAGCCACAATTAATTTGACTCAGTCAATACCAATTATTGTAATTAATTCCATAAGGAAATACTACTTTTCCAATAAGAATCTGAAATTAACTCAAAAATTGCTTGTGGGGCCCCCATGTCTCAGAACGTGACAAAAGTTACAAAATATGAATGCCAATCCAACCACAAGTCCAACCGTACAAATTTCACCAATTCCGACATCAACTCGACCCTCAAATCTACCATTTTCAACCCAATCTTTACCCATTTGAACTCAACAATCTTTCCATAAACCTTATTGATACGTATAAATAATACTCTTACGAAGTTGAGTCGGGTCAAAAGTTAGAAAGAATGGAAGCCCCGACATAGTTATGCGATCGCATAACATGCATGCGGTCCGCATATCGGCCGCATAATTTGGCCTCCAAAACTGGGCGCGAATTACTCGGTCTGCGGTCATTATGCGGCCCGCAGACCTGTTCTGCGTTCGTATAATGCACCGCAGAACAAGTCTGCGGTCTCATAATGCACCGCAGAATTTCCTCAAATTTTGCCTCACAACTGCTTCACTCTGCGGTCGCATAATAGAAGATAGAAACGCATTTTTTGCCATAAATTTTCTTTTACTCCCTAGTGCATTGTTCAACCCAAAAGGGCCGAGCCGCAAAACCTTAATTTCCTTAGCAAAACTTCTCCGGGGTCGTTAAACATAAGTAAACATCCGTTCAACCTTTCAACTTAAATTCTAAACCTTAGAACTAAGTGTTCCAAATCATTCCAAAACCTCACCGGACCCAAACCAATTACCCCGGCAAGTCAAATAACAATCGTAAATCACATTTTGAGCAGTAAATGGGGGAACGGGGTTGTAATACTCAAAACAACCGGCCAGGTCGTTACATTCTCCCCCTCTTAAACAAACGTTCATCCTCGAACGAGTTTAGGATTAAACCTGGAGTCTCAAATAGGTGTGGATATTTGCTCTGTATCTCCCGCTCAGTCTCTCAAGTAGCTTCTCCGACTGGATGGCCTCTCCACTACACCTTCACTGAAGCTATGTTCTTTGATCTCAACTTCCGAACCTGTCGGTCTAAAATAGCCACCGGCTCCACATCATAAGTCAAATTACCGTCCAGCTGCACTGTACTGAAATCCAAAATATGAGACGGATCCCCGACATACTTTTGGAGCATGGATACATGGAACACTGGATGAACACTTGATAGACTAGGTGGCAATGCAAGTTCATAAGCCACTTCTCCAATTTTCTTAAGTATCTCAAAAGGCCCAATATACCGAGGGCTCAACTTGCCCTTCTTCCCGAACCTCAACACACCCTTCATTGGTGAAATCTTGAGCAGAACCTTCTCCCCAACCATGTAAGCAACATTACGGACCTTCCGATCGGCATAACACTTATTTCTGGACTGCGCCATGCAAAGTCGCTCCTGAATCAATTTAACCTTCTCCAAAGCATCCTGAACAAAAGCAGTACCCAATAACCTAGCCTCACCTGGCTCAAACCAACCCACTAAAGACAGGCACCATCTTCTATACAAAGCCTCATACGGAGCCATCCGAATGCTTTCCTGGTAGCTATTATTGTAAGGAAACTCCGCGTGTGGTAGAAATGGATCCCAAGAACCCCCAAACTCAATGACACAAGCGCGTAGCATATCCTCCAATATCTGAATAGGGCACTTGGACTATCCGTCCGTCTGAGGGTGAAATGTTGTACTCAACTGAACCTGTGTGCCCAATTCACGCTGCACTGCTCTCCAAAATCGTGATGTAAACTGTGTACCCCGATCTAAAATGATGGACACTGGCACACCATGTAGGCAAACAATCTCGTGAATATAAATCCCAGCCAACCGCTCCGAAGAATAATTAGTACCAACTAGAATAAAATGCGCAAACTTGGTCAACCGATCTACAATCACCCAAACAACATCAAATTTCTCAAAGTCCGTGAAACCCAACTACGAAATCTATGGTAATACGCTCCCGTTTCCACTCTGGAATTTCAAGTCTCCGAAGCAATCCGCCCGGTCTTTGATGCTCATACTTCACATGTTGACAATTTAAACACCGAGCTACAAACCCAACTATATCTTTCTTCATTCGCCTCCACCAATAGTGCTGCGTCAAATCCTGGTACATCTTTGCGGCACCTGGATGAATGGAGTACCGCGAACTGTGAGCTTCCTGGAGAATCAACTCACGCAAACCATCTACATTAGGCACACATGGCCTGCCCTGCATCCGTAATACACCGTCATTTCCAATAGTGACTTCCTTGGCATCACCGTGCTGAACCGTGTCCTTAAGGACAAGCAGATGGGGATCATCATACTGACGTTGTCTGATGCGATCATATAAAGAAGACCAAGAAACCACACAAGACAAAACTCGATTCAGCTTGAAAATATCCAATCAAACAAACTGGTTGGCCAAGGCCTGAACATCCAAGGCTAAAGGCCTCTCTGCTACCAGCAAGTATGCTAAACTGCCGCAAATTACAATCCTTCTGTTTAAATAGATGTTGTAGACTCCGGTGATCGGTATAAACCTCACACTTGTTACCGTACTAGTAATGCCGCCAAAATGTAAAGGCATGAACAATAGCTGCTAAATCAAGGTCATGGACTGGATAATTCTTCTCCTGTACCCTTAACTGTATGGACGCATAGGCAATTACCCTACCGTCTTGCATCAGTACTACGCCGAGACCAATATGCGACATGTCACAATACACAGTATAAGACCTTGAACAGGTAGGCAACACCAATACTGGAGCTGTAGTCAAAGCTGTTTTGAGCTTCTGAAAGCTCTCTTCACATTCATTCGACCACCTGAATGGAGCACCTTTTCGGGTCAATTTAGTCATAAGCGATGCAATTGACGAGAAACCCTCCACGAAGCAACGATAATAACCAGCCAAGCCGAGAAAACTCCGAATCACAGTAACTGAAGATGGTCTTTGCCAACTTTGAACTGCCTCTATTTTCTTCGGATCCACCTTAATCCCTTCACTGGACACTATGTGTCCCGAGAATGCCACCGAGCAAAGCCAGACCTCACACTTAGAGAATTTGGCATAAATTTTCTCTTCCCTCAGCCTCTGTAATACAACACTCAAATATTGTGCATGTTCCTCCTGGCTACGTGAGTACACCATGATATCATCAATAAATACCACGACAAATAAGTCAAGATACGGCTGGAATATGCTATGCATCAAGTGCATAAAGGTTGTTGGGGCATTGGTTAGCCAAAATGACATCACAAGAAATTCGTAGTGACCATAACAAGTCTTGAATGCCGTCTTTAGAATATCCGAATTCCGAATTTTCAACTGGTGGTCAAATAAATCATCGATACGCGGCAAAGGATATTTATTCTTGATTGAAACTTTGTTCAGTTTTCAGTAATCAATGCACATCCGTATAGTACCATCTTTCTTTTTCACAAACAAAACCCGGCGAACCACAAGGTGACACACTAGGCCTAATAAACCCCTTTACAAGGAATTCCTGAAGTTGCTCTTTCAATTCTTTCAATTCAACTAGTACCATACGATACAGAGGAATGAAAATGGGATGTGTGCCTGAAACCAAGTCAATACCAAAATCCATATTCTTGTCGGGTGGCATACCCGTCAGGTCTGTAGGAAATGCATCCGGAAAGTCTCGCACTACTGGTACTAAATCAATAGTAGGGGTATTTGGATCAACATTTCTCACAAAGGCCAAATATGACAAACACCCCTTCCCCACCAAACGTTGGGCCTTTAAATAAGAAATTACCCTATTGGGAACATAATCTAGAGACCCTCTCCATTCGACCTTTGGCAACCCCGGCATTGCCAATGTCACAGTTTTTGCGTGACAGTCCAGAATAGCATGACATGGGGACAACCAATCCACACCCAGGATTACATCGAAATCAACCATACTAAGCAATAAGAGATCAACTCTAGTCTCCAGTCCCCCAATAGTTGCCACACATGACTGATACGCACGGTCTAAGTAATAGTATTGCCCACCAGTGTAGATACACGAATAGGTAAAACTAAGGACTCACTGGGCATATCCATATAATAGTAGAGTACGATGATACATACGAATAAGTAGAACCAGGGTCAAATAATATAGAAGCTTCCCTGTGGCACACTGAGACAATACCTGTGATCACTGCATCTGAGGCAACGACATCTGGCCTGGCAGAAAAGGCATAGAATCGGGCCTGACCGCCACCTGATCGGCCTCCCCCTCTTGGGAGACCCCTAGTTGACTGACCCCCACCCTGTGCTAGCTGGGTGGGTGGTGAAGCAACTGGTGCTGAAGTCGTAGTCTAACTCCTCTACTGCACTGGACCTCCCGAGCGACGAGGAAACTATCTCCACATATGCCCAGATTCCCCGCACTCAAAGCACCTCCCCAGTACTGGCGGTGGTGCGTACTGAATCGGGCCTCGAGAACCAGAATAACTGCTAGAAGCACCCGATGCAAATGAACCCTGAACTGAAGAGGCACGAGATGAACTCTGGGCTGACAAGGCACTGAGAGATGATTGACCCTGATGAGAACTATATGAACCCTGGTCGGATGATGCACCACGGTGAACTGGACGACCCGTCTAAGAGTGTCTATAAAGACGACTCCTACCACGGTAAAACTGATCCCCTGAGGGAACACCGCTGAAATCACCTGGTCCACGAGGCCTCTTGGCCTCCATCTCTCCACATTCCTAACTATGGCCCATCTCTATCTGCCGAGCAATGCCAACTACCTCATCAAAAGTAGCACCGGATACTCTCTCCCGAGTCATAAGTAACCGCAGCTGATATGTGAGGCCATCAATGAACCTCCTAATCCCCTATCAGTGGGAACCAACCAAACTGCGTGACGAGCCAACTTAGAAAATCTCATCTCATACTGTGTCACAAACATGTCATCCTGACGTATATGCTCAAACTGTCTACGCAACTCCTCTCTGCAAGACTGCGGCATGAACTTCTCCAAAAAGAGAATAGAGAATTCCTACCATGTAAGTGGTGCTACACTCATTAGCCTACACCTCTCATAAGCCTCCCAGCATCTGAAGGCAGCCCCAGAAAACTAAAAAGTAGTGAACGAGACCCCACTGGTCTCCAGAATGCCTGATGTCCAAAGCATCCGCTGGCACATATCCAATAAACCCTGAGCATCCTCTGACTCAGCACCGCTAAATAATGGAGGTCGAAGCCTCCCAAACCTCACAAGTCTCCTTTGCTCATCATCTGCTATAACGGGGACTACCAGGGCTTGAGCAGCTGCTCATATTCTGCTAAACGATGCACCACAAATTTTCATCAAATCTTACCTCACAACTGCTTCACTGTGCGGCCATTATGCAGTCCGGTTAGTGATTCTGTGGTCGTATAATGGACCTCAGAAATGCATTTTTCTTCAACAAATTTTCCGTTACTCCCCAGTGCATTGTTCAACTCAAAAGTTCCGAGCCGCAAAACCTTAATTTCCTTAGTGACAATTCTCCGGGGTCGTTACACATAAGTCAACATCCGGTCAACCTTTAAACTTAAATTCTAAACCTTGAAACTAAGTCTTCCAAATCATTCGAAAACCTCACCGGACCCGAACCAACTACCCCAGCAATTCAAATAACAATCGTAAATCACATTTTGAGCAGTAAATGGGGGAACAGGGTTGTAATACTCAAAACGACTGGCCATGTCCTTACAGTAAATGCGAACAAATTCTCGCATTTGCGAGACCTGCAATAGCTGCCAACAAACACCAGAAAGACTGAAGTTTTCTCATCCCCGCGAACGTTCGAAACTCACCCGAGACCTCGGGGCTCCATACCAAACACCCCCAAGTCTAACAACATCATAAAAACTTGCTCGAGCGATCGAAACAGTGAAATAACATCAAAAACCACGAATCAAATGCCAAAATGCATGGATTAACTCATGAACTCAAAACTTCAAAAAATACTCCCACGCGAACGATTCCTATCAAATCCACTCGGTAAAACTTTCCAAAAAACTTCAAAATTCCATTTTTTGCCAAACGACCGCGAAATGACCTACGGACCTCCAAATCCACTTCCTGACACGCCCCTAAGTCCAGAATCACCATACAGAGCTATTCCCAGGCTCGGAATCCCAAATGGACGTCTATAATGTAAATATCCACTTCAACCCAAACTTATGAAATTCACCCAAAATGCCAACTTTCACTATTAGGCGCTGAAATGCTCCCGGGTCATCCAAAACCCGATCCGAACATACGCCCAAGTCCAAAATCCTCATACGAACCTATTAGAACCGTCAAATCCTGATTCCGAGGTCGTTTACTCAAAACTGTTGACCGAAGTCAAACTTAGCCTTTTAAGCCAACCTTACGGAACCAAGTGTTCCGATTTCAATCCGAACCCTTCCAAATCCCGAACTAACCATCCCCGCATATCATAAAACAGTAAAATCACATACGAGAAGTATTATTTAGGGAACGGGGTTTTAGAAAGCAAAACGACCAATCGGGTCGTTACATTCTCCACCTCTTAAACAAATGTTCGTCCTCAAACAGGTTTAGAATCATACCTGGAGTGCTGAATAAGTGTGGATATCTGTTCCGCATGTCCTCCTCGGACTCCCAAGTTGCCTCCTTGACTGGTCAGCCCCTTCACTGAACCTTTTCCGTGAAAATCCCCTTGGACCTCAACTGGCAAACCTATCTATCAACAATGGCAACTGGTTCCTCTTCATAACCCAAGCTCTTATCTAGCTGAACTGTGCTGAAGTCTAACACATGTGACAAGTCGGCAATATACCTTCGGAGCATAGACACGTGGAAAACTGGATAAACTCCCGATAGTCTAGGAGGCAAGGCAAGCTCGTAAGCAACCTCCCCAACTCGTCTCGACACCTCAAATGGGCCTATAAACCTTGGGCTTAACTTACCCCTCTTCCCGAATCCCATGATTCCCTTCATCGGCGAAACCTTCAAGAGAACTTTCTCACCCACCATAAATGATAAATCATGCGCTTTCTGATCTGCGTAACACTTCTGTCTGGACTGTGCTGTACGAAGTCACTCCTGAATCAACTTTACCTTTTCTAAGTCATACTTCACCAAATCAGTACCATATAACTTAGCCTCACCTGGCTCAAACCATCCGATGGGCGAACGACATCGCCGACCATACAAAGCCTCAGATGGATCCATCTCGATGCTGGATTGGTAACTATTGTTATAAGCAAATTCGGCCAAAGTCAAGAAATGATCACACTGACCTCCGAAGTCAATCACACATGCCCTGAGCATATCCTCCAAAATATGAACTGTTCGCTCCGGCTGCCCTTCGGTCTAAGGATGAAAGGCTGTGCTGAGCTCTACACGGGTCCCCACTTCACTCTATGCTGCTCTCCAGAAATGTGAAGTAAACTGAGGGCCTCTATCTGATATGATGGAAATTGGCACATCGTATAACCGAACTATCTCCTGAATATAAATCTGGGCCAACCTCTCTGAAGTATACATAGTCACAACCAGAATGAAGTGTGTTGACTTGGTCAATCTGTCAACAATGACCCACACTGCATCGAACTTCCGCAAGGTCCGCGGTAACCCAACTACGAAATCCATAGTAATGCGCTCCCACTTCCACTCAGGTATAGTCATCAGCTAGAGTAGGCCACCTAGCCTCTGGTGCTAATACTTAACCTGCTGGCAATTTAGGCACCTAGCTACATACTCAACTATGTCATTTTTCATCTGCCGCCACCAATAATGTTGCCTTGGGTCACGATACATCTTTGTAGCACCTGGGTGAATGGAATATCGAGAACTGTGTGCCTCTTCTAAAATCCTATCCCTCAATCCATCAACATTAGTAACACATAGATGACCCTGGAGTGGCAGAACACCATCCTCGCTGATAGTAACCTCTTTGGCACCACCCTATAGTACCATATCTCTGACGACCAACAAGTGCGGATCATCAAGCTGTTGAGCCTTGATCTACCCGAATAGTGAAGACTGGGCAACGACGCATGCAAAAACTCGGCTGGTCTCTGAAATATCCAACCTCACAAGTCTGTTAGCCAAGGACTGAATGTCCAAATCTAGTGGCCGCTCCCTTGCTGAAATAAAGGCTAAACTATCCATACTCTCTTCCTTTCTGCTCAAGGCATCCGCGAATACATTCGCCTTGCCCGAATGATAACAGATGGTGATGTCATAATCCTTCAGTAACTCAAGCCATCTGCGCTGCCTCAAATTGAGATCCCTTTATTTGAACAAATGTTTCAAGCTTTGATGATCACTGTAAACCTCACAGGACCCCCCCCCCCCCCCAAAANNNNCCCCCCCCATAAAGATAATGCCTCCAGATGTGCCTCCAGATCTTAAGAGCATGAATAATTGCAGCCAACTACTAATCGTGCACAAGATAATATTTCTCATGGGGCTTCAGCTGACGTGAAGCATATGCAATAACATACCTCTCCTGCATCAATACATGTGCTGCAATAGATGAGAAGCCCTCCACAAATTGGCGATAATAACCTGCTAACCCCAAGAATCTCCTGATCTCAATCGCCGTAGTAGGACGAGGCCAAGTCTGAACTGCCTCAATATTCTTAGGATCCACCCTAATACCCTCGTCTGATACAACATGCCCCAAGAATGCTATAGAATCTACCAAAACTCACTCTTGGAGAACTTATCATATAGCTTTTGTTCCCGCAAGGTCTGAAGCACCACTCTCAAATGCTGCTCGTGCTCCTCCATGCTACGCGAGCAGATCAAAATGTCATCAATGAAGACAATGACAAATGAATCAATATATGGCCTGAACACCTTGTTCATCAAATAGATAAACGTCGCTGGGGCATTAGTCAAGCCGAAGGACATCACTAGAAACTCATAATGGCCATATCTAGTACGGATATCAGTCTTCGGAACATCCAGTCCCGAATCTTCAACTGATGGTACCTAGATCTCAAGTCGATCTTAGAGAACACCCTAGCCCCCTGCAACTGGTCAAACAAATCATCAATACGTGGCAACGGGTACTTGTTCTTGATGGTGACCTTGTTCAACTGGCAGTAATCAATACCCATCTGCATAGTCCCATCTTTCTTCTTCACAAATAAAACTGGTGCACCCCAAGGAGATACACTATGTCTGACGAACCCCTTTGCTAGAAACTCCTCAAGCTGTTCCTTCAACTCTTTTGGAGCCATACGATACGGTGGGATAGATATAGGCTGGGTACCTAGAGCCAAGTCAATGCAGAAATCGATATCACGATCCGGTGGCATGCCTGGAATATTAGAAGGAAACACATCGGAGAACTCACAGACTACTGGCACCGAATCAATTACCGGAGTCTCTATGGTAGTATCCCGAACATAAGCTAGATAAGCCAAACAACCCTTCTCGACCATATGTCGAGCCCTCAGAAAAGAGATAAACCGGCTAGATGCAGTGACAGATGAACCCTTCTACTCCAATCTAGGCAACTTTGGCATCGCCAAGGTAACAGTCTTGGCATGGCAATCAAGGATGGCGTGATATGGGGATAGCCAGTCTATGCCCAGGATGACCTCAAAGTCGGTCATATCAAGCAACAGAAGATCCTCTCTAGTCTCGTATCCACAGAATGTGACCACACAGGACTGTTAGATCCGATCCACAACAATAGAATCGCCCACGAGAGTGGATACAATAAAAGGAGTGCCCAAGGATTCACAGGGAATATCCAGGAAATGAGCTAACAAAGATGAAACATATGAATAGGTAGACCCTTGATCAAATAATACCGAAGCATCCCTACCGCAGACAGAAATAATACCTGTGATCACAGCATCTGAGGCCACTGCATCTGGTCTGGCCAGAAAAGCATAGAACCTAGATGGGGCACCGACTGGCTAGCCCCTACCTTCCTGGGCTATAGCTGACTGTCCTCCACCTATTTGGCCTCCACCTCTAGGACGGCCCCTACCTGCCTGTCCTCCACCTCTGGGCGGCCAGACAGCTGGTGCTATAATCATGTGTTGCTGGCCTTGCTGCACTACCTAGCCCCGAAGCCTGGGGTAGAATCTCCGCACATGACTGAAATCCCCGCACTCGAAACAGCCTCTCCGTACGGTGATCTGCTGCCCTGAAGTCTGATCCTGATGTCCTGACTACCCAATAGAAGAACCTTGAATGGCCAGTGGGCGGTATGAACTTTCTGGAACGACATTAAAGTAGGTGCTGGAAAAACCCTGATGACCTGAGTACCCACTGGAAGAACCCTGAATAGTTGGTGGGCGGTAAGAACTCTCCGGTATGCCACTGAAATAGGTTCTCGTTAGACCACCCCGAGGAGGTGGTGGTGCTGGATATATGGTTCTGCTAGGCTAACCCCCTCCCAAACTGCCCTCGGCCCCCTGCTGGGGCACCTCTAAACACCCCAAGAATAACGGACCCTCTTGTCCCTCTGCATCTGCTCTCTACCTCTCTGATGGTAACCCTCCATCCTCCGAGCTATCTCCACTACTAGCTGATAAGAAGTCCC